>VIYQ01004560.1:0-22698 GCA_009928355.1 Chlorella sp. CH2018 | reverse complement strand
ACCCCACCCCCTCCAACCCCGCAGGCGAGGAGCCGTGGCGCAGCCTGCCGCACTTCCGCTATCACGTGCACGACGAGCTGGACAACAGCGCCGCTGCGGTGGCCCGCATCCGCGCCGCGCAGAAGGCAAGCTGCGTGTGTGTGCTATTAAGCTTTCTCACAGTGCACGGCTGCCTGCTGTATGGGTGGCAGCTGCGTGGTGTCGTGTTAGATGCACAGCACAGGCCACGGCCTGCTGCAGCTGCCACCCCGATCTCAAGCTCTCTGGCAACTTCATTGTTTTGGCTGTGTCCTGCCTCTTCAGATCTTCAACAAGCACCTCATCCAGGTGATTGGTGGCGATTGGCGCCTGTATGGCCTTGTGCAGCTGGAGGCTCAAACAGGCATGCATTCAGGCAGTTCAAAACAGGCTTCAGACGCGCCCCGGCTGCGCTGGTTTCTTTCAACCACGGCACACCTCACTTACACTGCAGGCGGAGGTGGATGAGGAGGAGCGTGTGTCGCAGCGCATCGCCGAGCTGAATGCCATGGGCAGGAAGGCGGCCCAGGAGAAGCGGCCCTCCAAGCGGCCCGACAGGTGGGGTGGAGCTGTGTGTATCCAGGCTTGGTGTGGGCTGTTGGCGTGGCAGGCCGGTGTCAATGTCACAGGTGGAGGGTGGGTTGCAGTTGCTGTACCTACCTCACATGCTTCAGCAGCATCCATTTCCAGCTCTCAACGGTCACTGCTGCAGGGTGGCTGAGTCACGCACTAAGGCCGAGGGCAGCCACATCAGCGGCAAGCGGGTGGTGGGGTACCTGCCCGGCTGGCCCGTGGGCAGCAGGTGCGCAGCCTTTTGTGGACGATCGCATTCTGGAGGGGGCCAGTGGAGGGTTTGAAGGAGAGCGCTGGTGGCCTGGTACGCCAGGCTGGCCCTTGACAGCACATTGGGGAGCGCTGGGCCCTTTTTGGGAGGGAGGGCGGTAAGCATTGCATTGCATTGCGGAGCAGCGGCCATGATCAACCATGCACGCCCCTTAATGAGTAGTGTTGAGCCTCCAGTCTACCAGCTAACGAGCACCCCACCCCCACCCGTCGCTCAGGGCTTACTGCCGTGCGGAGCTGAGCTGCATCAACTTCCACCTCATGCCTATCGCGGGAATCGACTTTGTGGCGGAGGGCAAGGGCGGCAAGGGCGTGCCCTCGGTGAGTGTGCTCGTACTGGCATTCTGACTGTAGCTGGCATGCTCTGTTCTAGATAGGATGTGGCGGAGGCAAGGGCGTGCCCTTGGTGAGCGGGGGATTTTGGCAGTGCAGCGTGCGTAGGACCGTGTGGTTATTTTAAGCCTGGACCTGGCCTGTGAGGGGAGGTGTTGCAGTGGGCCGTGCACAGGGTGTGCGAAATTCTGTGCAAGCAAGCAAGCTCTGTCCTGCGTGCACGCCCTGCTGCCTGCAGTTTGCCACCAGTGTGATGGTCAGTGGGTGGTACCAGGATGACAAGGACGATGCCGAGACAATCTGGTACACTGGTGAGGGCCTGCACATGCTTGTTGTGGTTTGCAAGGCTGGGTGCTTTGCCGACGGCGTGAGGGCGTGCACATGCTTGTTGTGGTTTGCAAGGCTGGGTGCTTTGATGATGGCGTGCTTGCACAATGCACAGCACAATGCTTGCCTGCATGCCTATCCTATATCTCTCGTCGCCCGTGGTTCTTGCTCGCCACTGGCCCTCCTTACTATCGCCCCTCGTCCCAGGCGAGGGCGGCAACGACCTGCTGCACAGCCGCCAGCAGGTAGCAGACCAGCAGCTGAAGCGGGGCAACAAAGCGCTGGCCGGAAACATCATGGTGCGAGTGACCAAGTAGCTGTTCAAACAACCGCTTGCGGATCCGCATGTGCCGTCTCACTGGTTGCATGCTGTACATTTCGTGGCACAAAGAGTTACATGCCACTGCTTTCCAGCCGCAGCCAGCTGGCCCGCTCTGCTGCCCTCTTGACCGCAGCTGGGCCTGCCGGTGCGTGTGACGCGCAAGCAGTCAAGCTCCGCCTACCCCTACGGCGCCTGCTACATCTTTGACGGCCTGGTGAGCTATGGCTGAAACTCAGGCATCTGATCTTCTTGCTACATTTGATTTGGAGTGTGGTGCCCGCCCGGCGGCAGCCTGCTGCGTTTCTGATGGGCATCCGCATTAGGTCAGTGGCGGTTTTAGCCAGGTTCTGCCAGGCATGCCCTTGCTTATGCCTGGTGCGCGCGCACTGATTGCCGCGCAACCGCTGCATCCCCTCCCGCAGTACGACGTCATTCGTTGGCGGCTGCACAAGGGCAAGAACGGCAAGAATGTGTTTCAGTTCCAGCTGCGCCGCCGCCCCGGCCAGGGAGAGCTGGTGTCGCAGGTGGAGCAGGCTTGCTGGCTGTGGGGCTGGGCGTGTTGGAGGGGCTGGGAGGAGTTTGGCCCTGCTGCTGCTGTGCTGCATGCAGAGCGTGGAGTGGGGCGCCTACAGTGCGATGCGCCAGCACCGTTGCGCCAACAGCTCACAATGTGCATTGACGCCTTCCTGTGCCTCGTCCCTGCCTGCGCAGCGCGTGGAGTGGGGAGCCATCAGCGCTCCCCGCAAGCTAGTGCCCAAGAATCGGCAGGGCGTGGTGGACCTGGACATCACGCGTGAGTGGGGCTTTTATGCTTCTTTTGAAAGTATGTGTTCTAATCGCCCTGTTGGACGCAGCGGCGGCAGGGTGTGGTGGGCCTGGACAGCGCCGGCGGGCAATCCGCGTTCGCTAGTTGGATGCGTGCAGCTGCTGAATATCTGCTGGGCATTTGGGGCTGCATGTGGCAGTAAGGTGGTACTGTGGAACAGCAGATTGCAAGTCTGGCACTGAGCTCGCTCCCTGCTCTGCTTGCCTCGTGCCTGCAGGCGGGCAGGAGGCGCGGCCCATTCCCGCAATCGATGACACCTGGCTCACCCACGGCGACCACCATGAGCCCCAGGGCTGCGTGCCGCCCTGCACTGGTGAGCGACCAGAGCAGGCCCGTTCACGCCATGTGCCGCCTTGGAGCGGCGCCTTGGCGGTCTGCGAGCCTCGACCTGTTGCAATGCGCCCGCCTGCCATCGACTAGTTCTGCCTGGCTTGCTGTGCCTGCTGTGCGCGCTGTGCAGCCCTGGAGGACATTGTGGATGAGAAGACGCTGGTGGGCAAGACGATGCGAGGCGTGAACCAAGAGCACATGTGAGCCAACCGCTCAATGCCCGTCTGTGCCATGCATTGGGTGGGAGGGACATGCAGCGGGGTGCTGCCTTGATGTGCTGGCCAGGCATGAACCAGGGGTGTGTGTGAGCAGCGGCAGCTGAACGTTCAGAGCATCAACAGCAAGCATGGCTTGCATAACATGCACCTGCCGCCCGCTTCATCCATCTGGTGTGTGCAGCGAGCAGCTGCGGGCGCAGGGCTACACCCCCAGCGTGCAGTACGTGACTGCGTACGAGTACAAGGGCAAAGTGAGACTGCCTGGCAAGCTCAACGTTTGTCGTTGTTTGGCCCAGTTCCATCGAGGCTGCGTGCCAGCCCCAAACCACGCCGCAAACCTGGTCTGTGTGCATTGGTTCACTTCAACGTATGCAGGCAGCTGAGATGGCCAAGAGCTTCAAGCCTGTGGAGCTGCCGGCGCAGTTCCGCGCCAGCCCGCACGAATACCTGAAGAAGCTGAACCACGTGAGAGGGCTGCGGTTGCGTTGCACAGGGCCGTAGGACTGCAGCGCGACTGTGGAGTGGTGTGCTTGCGCTGAGTGCGTCCCCTGGCCATCGCCTGTGCAGCCTACCGCCGTTCAAGCTGCACCACTGCGCATTCACACCCACTGCATCTGCTCGTCTGCCGCAGGGCAAGCTGCCCTACAGCGCGCACGGCCAGCTGTTCAGCGTGCGGCCGGTGGTCTACGAGTGCTGCCCCTACTGGGAATGCCCCGATGGCGATGCCTGCCCATACGTGCGTTCCGAGGAACCGGGCAGGCGTTTCACTGACACGACCTGCACACGTTGTCTTGCAGTCTTTTGCATTCTAGCAGTGGTGTGGGTTGCCGGACAAGTTCCAGCCACCAGCCCGCCCTGCTCCCAACTGACCGCTCCCCTCCTGCAGCGCCTGACCCAGCAGCCCAGCAAGCTTGGGGGCGGAGGTGTTCCAGCCTTCCTCGATTGGCTTCAGCTGCTTGCTGCCACATGCTGCCCTCCTGCAGCGCCTGACCCAGCGGCCCAGCAAGTTTCGGTTGGAGGTGTTCCAAACCGGCCGCTGCGGCTGGGGCGTGCGCACGCTGGTGGGTGTGGGCGGGCAGGTTGGAGCTGAGGGTGAGGCCCTGGGGCAGGGCACAGCACGCCTGTGAGGGCAAGGCGCTGGGTCAGGCGCAGGGCATGCCTGCTTCAGTGACCTCGCGCCCCCGACCCCTCTACCTTCCCTGCATCCCGCGATTCTGCACGTCGTGCCACTGCCTGCACGTCCTGCCTGCAACGGCTCCTTTCCTGCCTCTCCCTGCCCGCCCGCAGGACACCATCCCACAGTACTCATTTGTCATGCTGTACATGGGTGAAGTGTACGATCGTGAGGAGCACGAGCACTTGGTGAGCTTGGGCAGGGGCAGCTGGCTTGGAGGTGCCTGCATTTTGGAGTGCTGTGCTGTGTAAGGGCAGGGGCTTTTGGTGCCAACCCGTGAGTGGGTGCTTCTGCCTGCCACTGCTTGCGGTGCATACTTGTGTTGCCTGCAGGTGCGCACAGCGGAGGAGCAGGACAGTAAGCACACCATGTAGCTGGCATGCAGCAGCAGCCCCTGACCGTGAGAGCCGTCTGGACACCCCACTCCTCCCCCCACACAGGTGCGGACAGTGGAGGAGCAGGACACCGAGTACACCATGGATATGTGCACCCGCCCCGACATCAACTGGGACGGCTCCGACAAGACGCCCGAGGAGGCGGCAGAGTGAGTGTGCTTGACCTGCTTTGGCGGCTGCGGCGGCTGATGCTGGTTGTGTAACATTGCAGGGCAGGCAGGCTGGGTGCGGTTTGGTTGTGGAGGGGGCCCGATGTTGCTGGTGGCGTGTTACGCGAGGAAGCGGGGAGCCAGCAGCTGGGTGTCTCCGCTCCTGCTTTGTCCCACAAAGGTCCCTCCCTCCCGCCTGCCTGCAGCCACCCGCCGCCCGAGTTTGTGTGCTGCGGCCTGCGCAAGCGCAACGTGGCGGCCTTTGTTAAGTGAGCGGCGGTCGCACTGGGTGGCTGATCAGAGCGGCCGCGCTGGTCCTGCTGCGATGCCTATGTGATGTTCTGGGAAGCTCAGCACGCCTGCAGTCAGTCACGCTGGAGCCGCCCGCTGCCCATTGCTGTGCCTCACTGTCACCCCCCTCCCTCCCCGCCCCGCCGCAGCCACTCGTGCCAGCCCAACCTGTTTGTGCAGCCGGTGCTGACCAGCCACCACGACGAGCGCTGCTGCGGCATCGCACTCTTCTCCATGGGTGCGCACAAGCGGTCTGGTTGTGTAAGGGTGCACGCCGGGTTTGCTGTATAACTGCAGCCTCGCAAGGGCATTCGCCACAGCCGCCCGTCTTGCTGCTACTGCGTGCCACATGCCACGCCCCAGCATGCACACTAAACATGACTGCTGTCCAACTGCCGCTTGTGCAGAGAACATTGCGCCCCTGACGGAGCTCACGCTCGACTACGGCGCCGCCTATGTGGCAGGCTGGCCAGGCGGTTGCAAGTGCAGTGCGGTGAACTGTGTGAGCAAGCTCCCCGCACAGCCGGCGGCTGGGGAGCAGCAGGAGCAGCAGGAGCAGGAGGAGAGCGGTGACGAAGAGGAGGAGGAGGAGGAAGAGGCGGATGGAGAGGAGGGTGGTGGCGATGAGGAGTGAGCGGCAGCAGCGAGATGAGTGCGGCCTGGCTGCCCTCATCCTAGGCAGCAAGGGCCGCCCAGCCACCCACTGCTCAGCATCAGTGGTAGCTCCCCAGCGGAGCGTAAACACACCAACTGACAACGCCAACATATCTGCCAGGCAGGCTGCGGTGGCGAAGCACCAATGCTACCCGCAGCTTCTTCAGAGTTAGGCAGCGATTTATGCCGTGCAGCATTTCCAGCAATTCAGACCGCCGCTGTTGCACTGAACCCTCTGCCCACTTGACATGGACACAGTTACACAGTTACACACGCGTATTTCAAAGGATTTTCACATGAGCACTGAAAGATGTGACACTGCGTGCCCAAAAGGAATGGGTGGCCGAAGGGCCGAACGAAATCAGGCAGGGGGCTGAGCAGACAGGCAGGCAAGCGAGCAAGGGCACGCGCTGAATCAAGGGCAGGCTGGCTGGCATGAAATCAGAAGGGCAATGAATTGTGGCGATATTTCAGAGGGCCGCCCAGTTGGGGCGGTCGGAAGGGAGGGGAGTGCAGCAGGTCTGCACGCGGTTCGTTTGAGCCCCACAGACGGCGGGGCTACCGAGGCATTTGTGCAGGTGGCTGGGGGCTTCCTCAGACGCAGCGCGAACGACAAGCGTTTCACGCTGCCTGAAGCGTCCCTGGAGCTTGGGAGCTGGGCTTGAGAGCTCAGAAGAGCGGGGCGCCGCGCACCAGCTCGTTGACCAGCAGGCCCGCCAGGCCCACCATGGCCACCCGGCCGTTGATGATCTCGGCCAGCGCGGTCCAGAAGTAGGGCAGCTGGGTGCTGGCGTACGAGTCGTTCTGCATGGGGTGACAGGTCGCACGGGAGGGGTTGCCACCAGGGCAGACAGAAAAGAAAGAAAGAAGACGCCCGGAGGCGTGGTTCAAGGAAGCGGGCGGGGCCAGCCAGAGGCCAGGCCCCTCCCGCTACCAAACCAGGGCAGACAGATGGCACCAGCCGCAGGGTGCAGCGGCGCCACACAAAACCCAGCAAGCGATGCCCAGCAGCCAAGCCAAGCTGCAGCCAGGTACGGGCAGGTCCCTCCTCACCTCGGAGGGGAAGGCCTGCTCGGGGCGGACGCGGCCCGACAGCAGGGGCGCCAGCGAGGCGGCCATGACAGCCAGGCCCAGCGCGGCAGCGTGCCCAGCGCCCGAAGTGGTGGCCAGCTGGGCGGGCAGGGAGCGGCCGGTGGCCAGCTCGGTGGCCACGATGCCCACAAAGCCCAGCATGGCCAGGCGGCCGTTGAGCGCCTCGGCGCCGGGGCTGGAGGCCTTGAGAAGGGACTGCGGCAGGGAGGGAGGGAGAGGATATTCACGATACACAAGGTTTGGACAGTTGGAGGTTGACTTGGCGTGCTTCCACAAGCAGCACTCTGCAGTCAGGGCCCTGCCTCTGCGCCCCAGCAGCAACCCAAAGTACAGCAACTGCCCACCCCAGTCCGCACCTGCAGCTGGGGGAAGGAGGGCAGGCCGCCGGGCAGCTCGGTGGTCTGGTCCAGCAGGATGGCGATGCGGTTGTCCTTGCCAACCTCAGTCGCGTACTCCACGCGGGCCGCCTTGTTCAGCACGCGCACGCTGTCGGTGGCGGGCTCGTACACAATCTCTGCGGGGACGCGGGGAGAGCGGGGAGGCGGGGAGAGCGGGCGCGGAAGGAAGGGTGAGAGAGCGGGCGCGGAAGGAAGGGTGAGAGAGCGGGCATGGACGGGTGCGGCAGCGGCGATGATGTCAACAGACCTAGCAGGGTGCGGCCGGGCCGGGCCCGCAGCAGTGCGGCGCAGAAGAGAGAGCAGCAGACGCGCTCACCGTAGATTTGGTTGTCCACGTTCCTGACGGCGCGGCCACCTGCAGCAAGGAGAGGGGTCGTCACAGCCATGCACGAGTGAGTGCAGGGTGTGCCGGCGGCGGCGGCAGCGGTGCAAGCAAGCAGCGGCGGCAAATGCGCTCACGGCCCGCCAGTGCACTCGCTTACCATAAGAGTCAACCAGCTTGCGCTTGGAGATGTCGATGACCAGGGAGCGCGGCTGCGCGGGGGCAGAGGTGCTGGTGGCGGCGCGCACTGCCACGGAGGAGCGTGCACTGCAGAACACGGCCTTCATTGTTGGTGGTAGAGTGGGTGGCCTGCCGTGGGGGCTACGCGGTGAGTGTGGGGGTGGGGCGGCGACGAAGCGCGGAGGCTAGCCACTAGAGACGGCACAAAACAGCTCCGAAAACGGTTGTGAAGAGCGAGGTGCGAGATGGAATGGCCAGGGGTAGCCGGGGCCACGCGCCTGTGGCCAGGCGCCCAGCGGCGCAGCAGGCGCAGCAGCCTCCCCAATGTCCCTGCGCTCACAGAGGCCGGACGGTTGCCAAGCTTACACAGCGCCTTGAAGCATTGATATTCAAACTCAGGAATGGGGCTCCACAGCGGGCAGTCTCATGTCAGCGAAACCTGCTGCTGCTGCCGCATCCCACGCATCGCCCTCGGCCGCCGCCTCGCTGGCCGCTACCTCCGCCTCCACTTCGGGCGGCATCTTGCCAAGCGACCATCCAATCTGCGGTTGAGTGCACACAGCAAGAGTTCACTTGCGGCATGCATGCAGTGATTATACAGTGACCCAGTGAGAGTATAGGCGCAGCAAGCGCTACATGCCCTGGCGGGGCAGAAACCACGACCCGACAACTCCCTGCCCACGACACCCCCCAGCGCTCGCACTCACAAAGGTGGAGGTGATCTGCTCCAGCCGCACGTGTGGGCAGACACGCCCCAGCTGCCACATGCAGCGCGCCACCGCTGGCACCAGCAGATCCAAGCAGCTGGGATCCACGACATCCTCGATTAATCGCAGCGAAGGCATGGCTGCTAGGGCACCCAGCAGGCGGTCTCCAAAGGCGGCCGGCAGCGGCACGCTGCCTGTGGCTGTGGTGCCGTACACAGCGTGGTTAGTCAGGGTCAGGCGCGTGAGGCGGGTGCAGGCGCGCAGTGCGTCGTAGGCAGACAGAGCGTCCTTCCAATCCAGCAGAAGCTCCAGCAGGTTGAAGAAGCAGGGGTGGGGGGCCAGGCGGCGGGCCAGCGGGTTGTCCTCGATGTGCAAGCCCTGCAGGGCGGTGCGTGCGGAGGGGTGTGCAAAGGCTTGGGGATGGCGTGCTGCAATCCGGGCGGCTTGTAGCGCAGGGGCTCCGGGCAGTGTGAGCCTCCAGCCGCACAGCAGCAGGCAGCAACACGAGCACGGACTGTTCGACAGGCAGATATGTAGCCAACCACAGCGGCGCCCCAACGCAGGCCCACCCGCAGGTGTGACATGGCTGCCACAGCGGGCGGCAGCTCTCGAAGACCGTTGGAGCTGATGGAAAGGAACACCTATATGGTTAGGGGAAGAGCCGCGGCTGTTTGCATCAGGTCAATGCAGCGTTCCCTGTTTGTCCGGCCCAGCAGCCAGCGCAGCGCAGCGCAGCGCAACGCAGCACAGCGCAGCAGTTCTCACCAGCTTGCTCAGCGGGCGCAGCGCCTCCCAGTCTGCAACAGGTGAGCTTGTAAAGTTCTGGTAGAGGAACAGAATCCGCAGGTTGGTGAGCAGAGACACCTGCAGAGGGCAGGTGGGCAGAAACGGCAGGGCCAGCTTTCACATCAGCACAAGAAGCGCCCCGCACGCCCGGAAGGGTTTGTGCGCAGCTCAGGCAAGCCACAGGTGTTGATCGAGGCCCCTGGCGAGTGGCAGGCAAACGGCAGGCACAGCACGCGCCTCTGCTGGGAAGCGGGCGAGGGGATTCATGCCCAGGTCTAGCTGCTGCAGCCGCTGGCGCAGCGTGCTCAGCGCGCTGAGGCGCGTCAGGCTGGTGCTGTCCAGCGGACCATTGGCGTCCAGCTCCAGGCTGTGAAAGGAGCCAGAGGTTGGTACTGGTGGACTGCCGAAGAGATGGGGGCTGGCCTCTGCTGGCGGCAGTGTGGCTATAGCTGGCTGGCTAGCAGCGGAGCAGGGTGCTTGTCATGTCGCAAGCGGATGCACGCTGGGCCGACCAGCCACCCAGCGCATGCATGCATGATTTTGGCCTGCCCACCTGCGCAGGCGCGGCAGATGCGCCACCACTCCAGGCACCTCCCGCAGCCTGCTGGGCAAGTGGTACACAACTAGTGTTGCAGCGCATCCTTTCAGGGAGGGTCGCCAGGTCAGGGGATGCGGCTTGGATGCCTTCAGCTGGTGCGTGCATTGACAGACCCCTGGCACGCACCCCACGTTGAGCAGGCGCAGCTTGGTGGTGCACGGTGGCAGCCACGCCTGCTCCAAGTCTTGGTGGCCAAGACCATCAGACAAATCCCCGTGGTACCTGCATGCCAGGACAAGGGGCTTCAATTCAACACACAGCAAATGTGGGGTGTATTCCAATGGGTGCCGATGAGGCGCCAGCCCCGCATTGTTCACACCCAGCCTGATCCACACACCGCCCGTTGATACCCCGCCCACAGACGGCACCACGGCTGCGCAGGATGCAGGGTGACAGAACCCTCACATGGCAAACTCCAGGCCTTGGGTGTTGGCGAAGCAGCCCAAGTGGTGCGGCTGCACGCCCCCAACCGACAGCCGCGCGTTTGCCAAAGACAGCGTGCGCAGCGCGGGCATCTCTGGGCAGGGAAGAAAGCTGAGCCTTGCGCTGCCTCGGAAGCGCACTGTCACGTTGCGCAGAGCCGGCATGCACGCCACGCTGCGCCAGGGCAGCAGCTCGGAGGGCAGCAGGAGGTCCAAACTGTCGGCTGCGCCTTGGTTGTGCACTTGCAGCTGACAGTTCAGCTGGGCCACAGCCACGGCCCGTGGCGTCAGCCACCTGCGCAGCATGGCCCGCAGCACGAGTGAGCAGGCAGTGCAATGGTAGCGCAAGTTGGCTGATGGCGGCAGCAGGGAGGCGGGTACCAGCTGTCTGCACTGCGCTGTGCTTCGCCGCACTGCGCTGTGCTTCGCCATACTGCGGCGGCACACAGCAAACACTGGACCACCCCGCAACCCATGCTTACGCACTCGCGGAAAGCGGTAACCTTGTCCTGGGCGGCTGTGAGGACCAGAGTTTCCAGTTCCAGCTCGTGCTCAGAGTCCTCTGGCTCACTAGTCTCGTCTGGCACATCTATTCGCGCCTCCACACAGCCCCACAGCGCGCTTGGGCCGCCGCACACCTGGCGCCAGTGCCGGCACACCAGCGACAGGCGCAGCCGCTCGGCAAACGGCAGCTGCACGCCGATGCGGATGAGGAGGTCGGGAGGAAGGTCCAGCAGGCTGAGCCGGGGAGCGGCAGCCATGACGGGTTGCTGCATGCGGAGGGCAGGGCAAGGTGTAGCAGTGTGCGACGAGTGCGTCAAAAAGGGGAACCCCTAGTCATGATACAAGCCAGCGAGGCAGGCGCAGTCCATGCATTGGGAAAGGCTGGTTTTGGGCGCCGAGCCAAGCGGCAGTGGCAGGTGGCGGCGGCGGCCGGCGGTGGGAGCACGGCGGCAGGACGCAACCCGCAGCCACGGTCATCTGCATGCCTGCGCCTTTTACGGAGGGCCTTGATCGGGGCGCCAGGGCAAGCAGACCGGCGTTGGAGAAAGCCCTGCGGCCCAGAGTGGGCGGGGAACTGCTCTCGGATGTTTGATCGAGGTTTCAGAGTGCATGTAACGAAAGCAAACACAGATGCTCGCCCCCTTGTGCACCTTCGATGCCGCCGGCGGACGGGGCGTGCCGACGCCGCTGCCGAAGTGCATGCCGCCCCACGACCTCCCTTGCAATGCTTGTGAGCTCGTAATATGGGAGCATCTGTGCCCACTTACAAGACGGCCCGCCCAGCACATTGCGGAACTGACACTCGGCGGACAGCAGCGGCCCCCGGCAGGAGCGGCGACGGGTCGCGACGCAGCGCAGCGGCAGCGGCAGCAGATGGGTTGGGAAGCCTCGTGGGCATGATCATCGCATCCGTAATCTCTCATAAGCCACAGAAGAGCCCAGGAGAACGATGGAGCGCGGAAAGCGGGGTCCAGACGCGCGCAAGTCCAGCTGCCTCCCGGTCGCGATTGCAGCTGTTCGTGCCCGTGGACGATTCTACGGCAACTCACATGAATTTTGCAGCCGCCTCTGGCGGCGGCCGACACCGCTGGGTCCATCCGTCACCGCCGCCGCCGCCGCTGCTCCCGCTGTGGCTTGCGCCGGCTGCCTCCAGCCCGGCGTCGCCCCATGGCTGCAATTGCCGGCACACGATAGAGACGCACTGCCTTGTGCACTAGAACCGGCAGCTCCTGGTCTGTGTGCCAGCTCCAGGACGGCTTCCCGACCCAGCTGCTGAGGTACCACACGATGCGGCTGCCGGGGTAGCTGTGGAAGTCGCGCGGAAGTGGCGGAATGAAGCCGGCCCTTGCTGCACAAAAGTGCAGCAGGCTGGGCCAACCGCACGCTTCTGCCTTACACACGCTCTTAACAGCGCACCTGAGCACACACCTCAACACCGCGCACCAAGTCGTTGGAGCCGCACCTCTCCCGCCGCCCTCGCCGCCTCTCCTCGCTTCCTCCCTTCTCGTCTCCCTCCTCCTCTCCTCTCCTCGGGATGGGGCTCTCCTTCACCAAGCTGTTCAGCCGGTAAGGACTGGGGACTCTGCTAGCAACCACTAGCATGCTTGCGCCGGGCCACGTGTTGCTGGGCATGCACTGCATACCCGCAGCTGTGCTCCCCCGACTGCTGCCTTGTCGCCCCAGCCACTGCCCCAGCCCACTCTGCCGGCCTCTGCACCCCTGCCCTACCTGCAGGCTGTTTGGGCAGCAGGAGATGACGCTGCTCATGGTTGGCCTAGACAATGCCGGCAAGACAACTGTCCTGTACAAGCTCAAGGCAAGGGAGCGGGGATGGGTGGATGGGAGGTGTGCTGCCGCTGTGAGAGGAGTGCAGGGGGGCGTGAGGATAGGCCTTCGTACTACCACCAGCCTCTGCTGCGCCGTCCCCACCCCGCTGCAGCTGGGCGAGAACATTTCCACCGTGCCCACGATAGGTGCGCGAACCTGCCTTTGCTGCTGCTGTGACGCCGCAGCACAGTGCGCTAGCAGCGCCTGCATGGCTGCACCCGGCTGTCAACTGGCGGAAATGCCCTGCAAGCAGCGATGCGGGCAGCGATGCTCACACGTCAGTCTGCTCAACCCTGCACCTATTTGAACACGCGGCCCCTGCAGGTTTCAATGTTGAAACCATCGAGTACAAAAACCTGCGCCTCACGGTGTGGGATGTGGGCGGCCAACACCAGGCAAGTGAAACACCCAGCCACCGCACAGCTGCTGCGCATCATGGCTCCGCTGCAACCCCCATGCAAGCAATGTGGCGCCGGAGCAGCCGACAGATGCCGCCAGCCTATCATGCTTGTGCAGCACTGGCTGACTGCGTCCGTTAGCACCGCCCTGCGCCTGCAGATCCGGCCGCTGTGGCGCCACTACTACCACAACACACAGGTGGGTGCACCTGGCGGGGCCTGGTTGCTGGATGGGCAGCCAGAAGTGCCCAGGGGTGCAGCGGTCCCTGCAGCGAGCCCTTGCGGTCGTCCCCTTCACACCTCAAGCAAGACTGCACATCTCCCCCCAAAGCAGGGCCTGATCTTTGTTGTGGACAGCCAAGAGAACAGGGAGCGGATGGAGGAGGCGCGGGAGGAGCTGCACCGAGTGCTCCAGGATGTGCGCCCTCGCTGCGTGTTTGAAGGACTGCGTGTTTGGTCCTTCCTGGGACTGTTTGCAATGGTTTTGGGAAGCACCGGAAGGCCGGCAGCGCATGCAGGGCCAGAGTGCAAGCGCTGAGCAGGTGCAGCTGTGCTCTGCCACTGCAGCACGTGCTGGGTGCTGGCCAGTGCGCAGAGCTCTGCGACAACCAAACCAGGCAACAACTTGCCCCTCTCACCGGTGTTCATTCAATCCCCGCATTTGTGCACAATGCAGGAGGAGCTGCGCTCTGCGGCCGTGCTGGTGCTGGCCAACAAGCAGGACCTGCCGGGCGCCGCCAGCCCCGCCCAGCTCACTGACTACCTGGGAATGCACTCGCTGCGCGGCCGCACCTGGTGAGCGGGGCAGGCAGCGTTGCAATAACAACAGCTGGCAACGCGACGGCAAGATTATCACAGCTGGCTGGCTCTGAGGGCGCCTGCAGGGCGGCGGCACTCACTGCGTTGGTTTGGATGCTCAAGGATGCTCAACTGCGGCATGCACCCATGGTGGCTCACCATTCAAACAACTCTGTGCGCTGACCGCTGACCCCGTGCTTCACTCATCCGCCCCCGCCACATCGCCCCTTTCCGCCCGCAGGTTTGTGCAAGCCTGCTGCGCGGTGACAGGCGGGGGCCTGTACGAAGGCCTGGACTGGCTGAGCCGCACCATTGCCTCCCGCACCACTGCATGAGCTTGCTTGCAAGCAGCCCGCTGGTCTGACCTGCAGGTCCAGCACCCCGCCAACCAGCACGCAGCAGCCCTTCCAACCCATGAACGAGTGGGCCCAGGGTGGCGGGCAACCAGCCTCAGCGGCTTCCAGTCAAACAGCGAGCAGCCCAAGCGCCCTGTCCTGCCTTCTGCAGTGCATTTGTTTCGGTGTGACATTTATGCATGGGGGCTACATGACAATCCAATGAAAATAACACAAATGTGAGGGTAGATCAATTCAAGTGCTGCATGCAACGTGATTGCCAAAAAGAATGACCCAGTGATGATCAGGCAGTGGGGGGCGGGCGGCACAGATGCGGGCAGCAGATCACTTAGACATCACGATTTCCACCGCCTTCTGCAGATCGCCTGCCAGGTCGCCCTGCCCGCCGTGCCGCCACGCAATGTGGCCGTCTGGCCGCACCAGCAGCGCACCCTCCGGCGCAATGCCACGCAGGCGCAGCCAGGCTCCCTCTGCGTCCTGCACCACAGTCGTTCCCTCGCCCGCTGCACTGCCGCCGCTAATGGCTGCTGCTGACTGGGCCACAACCACTGGCAGGACGGGCACACCTGTGGCCGCTTCTGCCGCCGCTGCCGCCGCCTCCCAGCTGCCCTGCTGTGAGCTCTCAGACAGCAGCAGCACCAGCCCAATGCCTGCTGCAGCTGGGAGGTCAACTGTGGAAGCCACCGCCTGGCTGCCAACCTCCGACAGCAGCCGCCCCGCCTGCCGCACGCGAATGGGCGCGTGTGGAAGGCGCGCGCCAACCAGCGTGGTTGGGGTGTACGGGGCATCACGCTTCTTAGGCCGCTGGTACTCGGCCACAGCGGCTGCATCACCCGGGCCGTGGCACACTGAGAGAGGGGCGGGAGAGGAGAGGAGAGGTATGAAGTTGAAGTCATGGAGTGGCAGGTGAGTCGCACAAGACAGGTCCCAGAGCAGCTGCGGTACGATCCGCACAATCAGGGGTTCTTTCTACGGCAATTCTTCATTCCTTTCATTTCATTCCTGGAAGCACCAGTAGCAGCAGCGATGGCAGCAGCAGCGGCAGCGGCGGCAGCAGTGCTCACCCGCGCCTTGTGCGTACACGTAGCCCAGGTCCTCCTTGGGGAACTGCAGCCGCAGCGTCTCGCCGTGCTCAAACACCTCGGCCAGCTCCGAGCGGCGCAGCCGCCTGCAAGTTGAGCACAGCGTTTGAGAGGGGGCGGTAATGCTCGCAGTGCGAGGTGGCGTTGAGCACCTGCTGCCGGGTACACGCAATGAGCAGATGCATGCACACACCAAATGCAATGCACACCCACCGGATGGGGCTGGCCGCCGCCTTGCCGACGTTCATGGTCGTCTCCAGCACAGTCTTGCGGGCGTCGGGCGGCAGCCAGGAGAGGGCGGGCGCTGCCAGCACGTCACTCAGCAGGTTGGCGGCCTTGTAGTCCAGCCCCATGATCTGCAGACAGAGAGACACACACAGAGTAAAGCACACAGAGAGAAGCATACAGAGTGAGCTGAGCACGTCAGTGGTCATAGGGGCTGCAAGCATCACAACGCCCCACTTTGGCGGGTGCCAACCAGCGCAAACCCCAACCGCACCTGCGGCACGCGCAGCGCCTCGTTGAAGTTGGCCACGCTCAGCATGCAGTTGGAGTAGCCCACGGGCTTGCGCTCCGCTGCGAGGGCAATGGAGGGTCCAAGCGATGAGCAATATGCATGAAATTAAATGTCGCAGCGCAGCCTGCTGAACGTGCCTCCCTAGTCCCCACGCCCCCTGCAACGGCTGCATTTTCTTGCCACGCCGCCTGTGCCCCACCTGTGTATGTGTCCAGCAGGCCCGGCCCCGCGCGCCCCTGCAGCACCGCCGCCAGCTTCCAAGCCAGGTTGTGTGCGTCGCACACCCCCGTGTTCATGCCGAATGCGCCAGAGGGCGGGAAGGCGTGCGCCGCGTCGCCCACCAGGAAAGCCCGGCCCTGCCGCACACATGGGAACAGAGGAATACCGATGCGTCTGGTGAGGAGGGAGTAGTGAGGGGCTGGTGCCCGCGCAAAGATTGCTTGCAAGCAGCACACTGTACGCAAAGCAGGCCGTGCAAGACGCAGGCACTTGAGAACTCCTCATCTGCCCACCTGCTGGTAGGTGTGGGCCACGCGGCCCGCCATCGTCCATGGCCGCACTGTGCGCACCTGCAGCCGGATCAAACATACCGCTGCGAGTTTCAACAAGCAAGTGTGGTCCTTGGAAATCAAATGCGGTGGCGCCAGCATGCCTTGATGCAAACCAAACCAACAGCCAACACATGCCAACTTGCCTCCAACTCAAGGTCAGGCCGCTTTGCCACTTGGCGCACGATCTCGGTGCAGCGCTGAGGCGTGAAGTCCGCCCCAGACTGGAGCGGTGGGAAGTAAGGCACCTGTGCAGGGGCAGAGAGGAGCGGCGATGAGAGGCGGAGAGGCAGGCGGCATGGGGGCGGGCGTGAAGAGCAACTGTGGGGCAGCGTGGCGCCAACGGGGCTGCCGACACGACGCGATCAGGGATGGGTGCTGCGGCATGATGGGCGAACCAGCACGGCACGCCAGCGGTGGCCAGCACACGCCAGCTGTGGCCAGCCCAAGCCAAGCATAGAAGCAGGAGGCACACCTGCGCCACAAACTCTCCCGCTGAGATGTTGTGCGCCACCACCACCGCAATCGCCTGCGGGGAAGGGGAACCAGGGCAGTCGGCATGCAATGCCTTGTGAACGAATTGGTGTCGGCATGCAATGCCGGGTGAACGAATTGGTGTCGGCATGCAATGCCTTGTGAACGAATTGGTGTCGGCATGCAATGCCGGGTGAGTTGGCCGATGGCACCCCTGTGCAGGCCGCGGCAGGCACTCAACGGGAGCGCTGCTCAGCTTGCTCGAACCAGGCTCGCGTGCATGCAGTTCAGCAGCCAGCCTCAAATGCACCCGAGACTCCCAATACTTGCCTGGGAGTTGAATACAAAGTAGAGCATGCCCTCGCGGCCGCCTGCCTTGAGCGCGCGCCCCAGCTGCAGATGGGGCAAGCGGCATGGCAGTTGGCTGTGAGCCATGGAATGCTGCTGTGCAGTGAGTGCAGCCGGGCCGGCCCTGCATCGTGCGGCGTCAGCCAGCCTACGAATACTGCTCCAGGCAACCGCAGCTGCATTCACCCATGCAAGCTCCCCACCTGCGGCGACACAAAGTGGATATTGACGAGGTGCTGGATGGCACCCGGACCGCCCATGCCCACGCCCAGCTGCTGCCGCAGGCCGCCCCGCGCACCGTCCGCCGCCGCAAGGTACTGCCCTGCAGAGGGAGGAGGGGCAGGATGCATACATGTGTCCTATGTGGCAGCTCTGCGGCCAGACGATATGGAGCGAGCTGTGCCTGCTGGGGCCGGCGTCCACAACGCACACAGCAGCCGGGAGCGAGCGGTACCTGCAGCAACACTGTGGCCTCTGCCGCACCTGAGAGGCGGTAGATGCCGCCGCTGCTGCCGGCACCATCTGACGCCACGTCCACCACTGCCGAAATGCCGGAGGGCGACTGGCTGAAGCTCCGTAGGCTGCATACAGCATGCATGGCAGAGCAAGTAGGGGTGAGTATTCTGGCATAGCGCTGGCTATGCAGCACCGCACGTCTGCCATGCTCCTGCAGGGCACAGTGCACAGCTGCCGAGGCCACCAGGCCTCAACACCTGCCGTACCAAGGCAGCAACAACCCCCGCACCTATGGCCCATGCGCAAGTCAATGGCCGGCTCCTTCAGCGCGGCATCAACCAGCAGCGGCAGCAGGCGGTGCTGCGCCAGGTGTGCCACCGGTTCGGGAGAGATGGCCGGCTGGTAGGGGGTGGTCTGGCCCCTGCGCGAGGTGACGAGGGGCGGGAAAGCACGGCTTCAGAGGCAGGGACATGCTGCGTGTGCTGCGTCAACCGGTGTCCTGCTCTGCAGCCACCATCCCCAGCCACCCCCCTTGCGCCAGAAAGCAACAGAGGCTACCAAACAGCCAACACAAGACTCGCTCCGCCTCACTTGAAGTGGTCCACCATGCCCAGCACCTCCCCTGTCATGCCGGTGCAGTAGACAAAGCGGCGCCACTGCTCCAGCGGCGGCATGTGAGCCACCACCTGGCTGGCGATGTCGGGGTCTGCAGGGGGAGACATTTGGTTGGCAGGAAACTTAGTGTAAGGGCACCGGTGTGGGGGTGCCATGTGCGGCCAGCGCAACAGCTGCTCAGCAGCGTGTGCCTGCCCGGCTGGCTCTGTCCTCCAAGATGCATCCACAAGGTCGATTGCAAGCAGTTGTATACAGGAGTGCCTGCTGCTCACCGCCCAGGCTGCGGAAAACTTCCATGCACCGCATATTAATGAAGTGCGCCTGCAGCAAGGGCCAGCAGCGCAAACTAAGATGGCTGCGTGAAACGATGCCGTCGACAACTAATACATCTGAGCCCAGCTGCAAAGTCTTGACCGTTGCAAAATGGCAAAGCGCAGGCAGTGCCCCTCCTCGCCACGGCTTGGCCCCAAAAGCCATGCTCGCCGCGACAGCATGCGGTGCACAGCCCCCCATTCCCCCACTCACCTGCGGGTGATCGGTCAGGGTCTGCCGCTTCTCGAGCACCACGCTGCGCACACCATACTTGGCCAGCAGCAGCGCTGTGGTCAGCCCCGTGGGGCCGCCGCCAGCAATAACGACAGGCACCTCCTCAGGGGCTGCTTGTGCTCCTGCTGGGGCACCCCCAGGAGTTGCAGCACTGGCGGCTGCAAGCGCTGAGGAGTGCAGCCTGCGGCAGAGGGGCAGCGCCGCAGCCAGGAAGGCTGCCGGGCTGCTGCCGCCGGCCCCGGCAAGGGCTCCGGAGGCAAGGGCGCTCCACAGGGGGGCCATGCCGTGCGTGGCCAGCGCTGCGGCGCTGCGGCTCATGCTGTGCATGCTGCCCGCCTGCCCGCCTGCCTTGCCTGGCTGCCTGGATCCTGCAAGGACTCGCCTATCCGGCTGCTGTGGCTACCCTAAATTTTCAGTTGGCTCAGCAGCTGCTGCAGCTCGTCCTGCTCTTCAGACGAGCGCTCACTGTGAGGCAAAAGAGGGGGGGGAGGGGCACTGGTTTCAATGAGGTGCCGTAAACCCTGCAGCACCAGCAATTGCTGCTTCGCTGTGCATTGCGGCAGCGTGCCAGCATCCTGCCATGAAACCGCCCTCACCTGCCCGCCTTGTCCAGCAGGGCCAGTGCCTTCTCCAGCACCCGGATGCGGTGCTGCGCGTACGATGAGGCAGGCGGCAGCTGGCGGAACACCTCCAGTGCCTGGGGATCGGACACCAAGGCAGAGTGCAGCAGGCGATGAATGTGGGCAGTGCAGGTCACGCCCCATGGGCACCGGCACACAAGGCAGCGCCTGCACGCCCAGAGCACGCAGCACGGCACGCGGCAGCAGGTGCTGTCATCCCCACCCTGCAGCCCTGGTGGACACACCTGCAGCACCGCGGTGCGCTGCTCCTCCTCGCTGAGGTCCCCCGCTGTCTTGCGCCACGCCTGGCGGAAAGTCTTGTTGCCCTGCCGGCTGGAGCTGGGGGCAGGGCTGGCCTTGAGCGGCGCTGCGCCCTTGGAAATGTCCTTCTTGACCGCCTGGCTGGCCGCCCGCTTCTTCTTCCGGAGCTCGCTGCCCACCGCAAGCGCAAGCTGCGAGTAAGGATGTGACGGGAGCAGAGGGGTCGGCAGCGGCGGCAGCAGGTGGCAGCGGCGGCAGGTGGCGGCGGCGGCAGGGTCGCGGCAGCGGCAGCGGCCCACCCCAGCCGCGCATTGTGTTGTTGGACCTCCCGTGCATCAGCTGCAGGGCGGCGTCGTGGCGCTCGCTCGCGCGAGGCGACGCCGCAACCCTGCTCGCACCTGCTCGTCGTCCTCCCGGGCTGGCTGCTCCTGGGAGGGCGCCTGGGACATTGAACGGTTCGCGATTGAATCGGGTTGGGCGGTTGCGAGGCATTGGCTGACGAAATGCAAAGGCCGTGCATGGGGCGCTCGGCGAGGGCCGCTTCAGCCCCCGATCGCGTCAATCGCCGCGCCATCGCACTTTTGCAGACTGCGTTGGGGGATCAGCAGCAGCCCCGCTTCCGTGCCCGCCCGGTTCAAATCCGTCCCGCCGCCAGGCGGCGCTCCCTAGCCCCGCCGGCCCCCGAACCGCCACACACCCGCCACCATGAGCGGCCTCAGCCAGCAGGAGCTGGTGAAGCGCATCATGGCGATCAACCAGGACCCCAGCCTGTCGGACGCCGAGAAGGCGGCCGCGCGCCAGGACCTGATGTCGGGGAAGTGGAAGGAGAAGGTGGCGGCCTCCGAGGACACCAACGCCACCAAGAGCAAGAGTGAGCGGCGGCGCCCGCCATCCCGCTTCCCGCCGCCGCACTGCGCCCTCCTGCCCCGCTGGCCCGCCTCACTGGCCTGCGGCCCCCGTCCCTCTCCCCGCCGCAGCCGAGGACAAGGGCAAGGGCGGGGCCAGCAAGAGCGAGGCGGCGGAAAGCCTGCTGGATGACGACACCCTCAAGTGCGCCATCTGCTTCGACCTGTGCGTCCGCCCCGTCACGGTGAGGCGGGGATGGAAGGCCTTGGCCAGGGTCAGCTGTCAGAGCGTGCTGCTGGATGTGACTCGCGTTGTGCAGCTGCTGGCGGACAGGCCACTTGTTGGAGCAGATGCTGCGCTGGTGTTGCGCCGCTGGCCGCCTTCTCAATGCGGCTCAGCGTATGTACCGACACAACCGCCTGTGCTGACTGCCGCTGTACCGCAGGCCCCCTGCCAGCACAACTTCTGCCTCAAGTGCTTCCAGGTGCGGGCCCCGCTGGCTGCCCTGCTGCTTGCCGCCGCGTGGCTGCTTGCCGCTGTGCTGCTGCCTGCCTCTGCTTGGACCACCCCCCAACCGTCGCACATCCCGCCGCGGCTGCGTGCTCTGAACCGGCCTGCACCCACAAACTGCCCGCGGATCAGGACCTGGTGAACAAGGCCAAGAAGAAGGCCTGCCCCTCCTGCCGCCACGAGTTTGGTGCCAAGGTGCCGCTGCTGCTCAACTGGGCTGATCACACTGCGGTGCCTTCGCGCAGCCGCCGCCGCCGCTGGCCCTGCTGCTCTCGCTTCAGCTGCTGCAACGTATTTGCATTCCGTTGTTTGATCTACTTACTACTCACGCTGGTTGAGTGTTTGCTTCCAACTGCCTTTGCCTCTGCTGCAGTTTGCCGCCAACCCGCGTATCAACACCGCTCTGACCGTGGCCATCCGCGCCTTCAAGGCCGGCGAGCAGCGGCCCTCCTCCAAGCCCTTTGTGCGGTGAGGGCCATGGGAATGAAGGCCCAGAGAGCAGGCCCAGCTGACCTGCACCCAGCTGCTGCCAGCTGGGCATCTGGTGCCTTGCTGATGAGCCTGTGAATATCCTGCTGCTGACACCAGCGCACCATCCACATGCTGTTCACTCCAGGATCAACAACGATGACCGGCCGGACGAGGCCTTCACCACGGAGCGCGCACAGCGGGCGGGCCGTGCCAACGCCGCCTCAGGTGCAGGCCTGCACACGCCGAGCCCGTGGCTGCTGGTTGTTGGCCTGCCGCCTGAGCTGTCGCAGCTTCTGAGCAGCATGCTGTGGTGCCTGCACCGAGATTAGATGCTTATTGTTGTTGCTCCCATGCAGGCCGCATCATGGTCAACATCCCCAACGACCACTTTGGGCCCATCCCTGCCGAGGCCGACCCGCGCGGCCAGGTGCGCTGCGCCGGCTGTGTCCTGCTGCTGGCACCGCGGCCTGTCGGCTTTCATCAGCATGCTGTGTTGCGACAACTTGGGCGCCCGGATTTGTCAGGCTGCCCCTCGTGTGTTGCGCGCTTCACAGCTGTGCTGCCCCTGCCCTCCTGCTTGCTATCCATCGCAGGGCATCCGTGTGGGCGAGTGGTGGAAGGACCGGCTGGACTGCCGGCAGTGGGGCGCACACTTCCCCCACGTGGCGGGGATCGCGGGCCAGTCCAACGTGGGCGCGCAGTCCGTGGTGCTGTCTGGCGGGTGAGTGTGCTTGAACCTGGCGGTTGGCTGTTGCTCTGAGCTGCTGCTCTTGTGTCGATGCCAGCGTGGTTGGGCCGTTGCTTCAGTTGGTGGGCGGGTGAGCTTTGCTTTGTTTGGCTCTTGTTCTGCGTGACTCTGCCAAATCTCATACAGGCATGCCACCATTAGATTCATGCACGTGCGACCTGTCCTTTACTGCGCATGCAGCTATGAGGATGACCGGGATGAGGGCGAGTGGGTGAGTGCAGTGCTCTGCTCTGCTGTCGTCTTTATTCATGGGCTGATGTTGAGGGGTGCATCAGGCACCACAGACACTGGGGCTGGCGCCGGGTCAACCTGCTCGTTGCTGTCGAGGTCCGCACGCTGGTGCACGCTGCGCCCCGCACCCAAAACTGCCCTCCCCCGCCCCGCCCCG
>VIYQ01004558.1:0-10580 GCA_009928355.1 Chlorella sp. CH2018 | reverse complement strand
CCGGCTGCAGGATGTGCGTGCTGCGGAGGCCAACCGGCTCACGCTGCAGAGCGGCAAAGGGGTGTGGGTGCTGCTCGAGCCGCGGGGCGGCGCCCAGGCGGCGGAGACGGCAGCGGCGGGGGCGGCGGTTGCGGGTGCTGCAGTTGGCACCCCATAGTGAGATTTTTGGGAAGAAAATGAGCAGCGAGGTGTGCTGCACTGTAGTTCCAAAGGTTGTGAGGTGCAGCACAAGAGGGGGAAGGTGACGAAGAGGGGCGGCAGCATGCACGGCGGCGGCGGCGGCGGTGCATTTCACCTGGTTGGGCGGCTGCCGCCCCTCCAAAGTGATCCCCGCTGCCCCTCGGGCGAGGGGCTTTGGAGGCTTTCAACTGTCCGCCCTCAGGGGCTCGGGCGCGATGTTCAAGGCCGCGGTCGATTGGGCCAGCTCCTGGCTGCGCGGCGCATCGCCAGGTGAGGGCAGTGTGATCGTGCGGCGCTGCTGGAGTCGGGGCCGCGGCCCTTTCCTCCCTGAACCAGCGGTTCTCCCCCCACTCTCTCCTCCCGCAGGCCTCCAGGCTTCAAACGCCGTGCCAGCGGCACTAGGCAAGCGCAAGGCCCCGGAGGACGATGCGCCGGCTGAGCAGCAGGCGGCGGAGGGCGGCGGCGACGGCGACGAGAGGCGTGGCGCCAAGCGCCTAGCCGCCGCTGGCCCTGCCACCCATGCCCCAGGGCCCACACGGCCCGCAGCTGAGCAGCCCACCGCATCAGGCGGCACCGACGCAGCTCAGGCAGCAGCCGGTGCCAAGCGCAAGGCGGCGGGACGGGAGGAGATCGAGCCTGCTGCCTCTGATGCCTCCCCTCCAGCCCTGCCTCGTGCCGCGGTGCGCCCACGCTGGGAGGCCCCCGCGCCCGCTGGCGGCCCCACCACGTCCACTGCGACAGCCCCTGCACTGGCAATTGGCTCGCCAGCGCCCTCGCCGTACCGCCTGCTGTCCCCTGCCAAGGCGGGTGCTGCCTCACTGCAGCAGCTGCCGGGCTTTCAGTTCAGCCGCTCCCGCCGCAGCTCAGCTGCCTCGGATGTGAGCACTGGCGCCAGCGCCAGCGGCGCGGCTGGGGGACGCCATGCCAGCTCGAGCAGCATCGTCGCCGCGCAGCCGCTGCACCGGCGCAAGCTGGCGGCGCCGCCCTCGCGCCTTGGCGGTGAGCCTGGGTGTGCAGCTGCTTGTGCTACCCCCCTCGGCACTGCTGGGGATATGCATCCTGGTTGACAGGAAGGTGCAGTGGGACGTGTGTGCCTGCGCAGCAGGCGCATGTGCCCTTCAGCCGGGTCGCTCACAACCCTAGCCCACTCCTCACTACAGGCACGCCCGGCAGCCGCGGCCTGCGTGCCCGCCTGCTGCCCGCTGAGCCCGCTGAGCAGGCCGGCCTGAACGAGTTTGACCGGCTGCTGCCAGGTGGGTGCACAGCATGATGGTTAGAGTGTCCTCTGCAATGGGAGGTTAGCACCCAGCTGCTGGCATGCAACCATTCTGCAAGGCTGGCATGCGTATTCATCAGCTCTCTTGCCGTCTTCCCATGCTTCTTGCTGCAGCGTCTGAGGCACCCACCCCGGCTGTGGCCAGCCCCGCGCTTGGCCTGCTGGGCGCCCCCACAGCGACCTCCACTCCAGCAGCAGCCACCCCCGCTGCCGATGCCTCGGCAGGCCCGCCCAGCATCCTGGCTGCGGCGCTTGCAGAAGCCAGCAGCGGCAGCAAGAAGAAGGGCGGGCGCAGTGGCCGGCGCAGCTCTGCTGCCGCCGAGGCGGCTGCGGCTGCTGGTGGCTCGGGCATTGCAGCGGCTGTGGCCGAGGCTTCGGCAGCGAAGCCGGCTGAGGGCAAGCCTGCTGAGCCTGCCGCGGCGGCGCCAGCTTTCACCTTTGGTGGTCCAGCGGCAGCAGGTGATGTTGCAGCAGCTGGCACTGCGGCGTCCAGCACAGCCGCATCCGCTGCCGCCCCTGCTGCAAGCATCACGCTGGCAGGCGGCGCGGCAGCTGTCCCTGGGGCTACCAAGGACACAGCAGGGACAGATGCAGCGGCAGCGGCAGCGCCGGCCTTTTCCTTTGGCGGCGCAAGCAGCGCTGCCGCTGCGCCTGCAGCCTCGGCACCGGCGTTCAGCTTTGGTGGTGCTGCAAGCAGCGCTGCAGCCGCACCGGCTGCCTCGGCGCCGGCATTCAGCTTTGGTGGTGCTAGCAGCGCTGCTGCTGCCCCGGCTGCCTCGGCACCGGCATTCAGCTTTGGAGGTGCTAGCAGCACTGCTGCTCCTGCTCCTGCCGCCTCGGCACCGGCATTCAGCTTTGGTGGTGCTGCAAGCAGCGCTGCAGCCGCACCGGCAGCAGCTGCACCTGCATTCAGTTTTGGCGGTGCTAGCAGTGCTGTTGCTGCTCCTGCTGCCTCGGCACCTGCATTCAGTTTTGGCGGGGCAAGCAGCGCTGCTGCCGCGCCAGCTGCTGCTGCACCCGCGTTCAGCTTTGGCGGCGCAAGCAGTGCAGCTGCTGCCCCTGCAGCCTCAGCCCCAGGCTTCAGATTTGGAGGTGCTAGCAGCGCGGCAGCAGGTGCAGCGGCGGTTGGCGGGTTTGGCGCAGCCAGCAGTGCGGCAGCTCCGGGCAGCTCCTCGCCGGCATCCTTCTTCGGCGCAGCAGGCAGCGCTGCCGGGGCGCTCCCTGTGTTTGGTGGCAGCGGCGGAGCTAGCAGCGCAGCGGCCGCACCTGTCGCCGCCACACCAACGTTTGGGGGCTTTGGGGCAGCAAGCAGCGCAGCAGCTGGGGCGCCTGCGTCTGCGCCAGCGTTTGCCTTTGGCGGCGCTCCAGCGGCTGGCTCAGCCCCTGCGGCAGGCGGCTTCCAGTTTGGTGCTGCTGCACAGCCGCAGTCCCAGCCAGCGGCTGGCAGCTTCCAGTTTGGTGGCGCAGCTGCCCAACCACAGCCGGCGGCTGGTGGCTTCCAGTTTGGTGGCGCAGCTGCCCAATCGCAGCCGGCGGCAGGCGGCTTCCAGTTTGGTGGCCAGCAACAGCAGCAGGCCACCCCAGCCCCCGGCGGCTTCCAGTTTGGCGGTCAGCAGCCTGGCGGTGCTGCGCCGCCGGCCTTTGGTGCTGCGCCGCCGGCCTTTGGTGCTGCTGCCGGCGCTCCCTCAGCGTTTGGCGGCGCACCCTCAGCTTTCGGCGGGGCGCCTGCTGCTGCCCCATCGGCGTTTGGTGCGCCGCCCACATTTGGCGGCGCCCCTGCTGCCGCCGCGCCGACCTTTGGCGCAGCGCCTGCAGCTGGTCCGTTTGCTGCGGGTCCGGCTGATGCGGGCACCAGCAGCGGCAGGCGGCGCGTGACCATTCGGCGGCCTGGCCGCAAGTGATTTCACGCGTGTGCTTGTTCTGCCAGTTTCACTGGCAGGTTGATGGTCCCGCTTTTTGTGTGGCTGCTGTTGTAACTTATCAGCCATTTACAGTTTGGGTTGGCTGCAGGGGCGGGTTGCAAACGCCTTGGCTGGATGGAGGAATTGAACATCAGAAGAGTGTGAGAGGGTTGAAAAGGTACTGCACAGAGAATTCTTAATTCCAGCACGGGAGGCATCTTCTTTCACTCATGGGTGGCGCAGTGGTGGTGTCAGCTGGGTGCAATTCAAGGAGGCTACCCATTCCATCTCAGAACATCAAACTGCGCCCTCGGTGCGCTTCACAGTGTTGCCAGCCTGGCGCGCGCCTCCGCCGCCAGCTCCGTCAGCCCACACTCCTCCAGCTCCTGAACAGGTCAGATTGCATTGTAGGTGAGGACGTGGCCCCGGCCGCTGGCAGCTAGAATACGCCCCGCATGCACTGCGAAGCGCCACAGTCCTTGTGCAGCTGCCATGCCAAATGCCCGCAGGGGCCTCACCGCCACAAAGGAGCGCATCTTGCCGCGCTTGGTGATCTTGCGGATGCGGTTGCGCAGCTGCGCCTCGCTCATGCTGCAGCCAAAGGGACAGCAGGCTCATTGTGCTGTGTTCCATGACGAAACAGCGCCACGTAGCGCCAGGGTGCACCCTGCAGTTCAAGCCTTGAATTCTAGCGGGAAACCTGCACGTGGAGCTTCATCTGCCCTCCTCGCCTGGCAATGCGGTGCAGGTTGTGTTGGTCCATGTCGCTGCGCTGTGTGCTCAGCGTGCGGGTGGAGGTGCGCCCCGCTGTGCCCGCCGTGCCTGCTGTGCCCGCTGTGCTGGGGCTGCTGGTTGGCGCAGTCTCGGGAGGCAGGGGCGGCCCGCCGGGCAGGGGCCAGCCTTGGATGCTGCCGTTCCTGCATCCAGGGAGTGGCCGGCGGAGCTGTCTCAGCAAATGGGGGATTAGGTTCGATCATGCAAAGGGCAGGCCCCCCGCCTGCTTTGGCCTGTCACCATTTTGCCCGCAGCCTGCCCTCCGCATCATGCGTCAGCAGCAGGCAATCCGGGATGGGGGCCACTTGGCTCACTCACCGCAGCGAGGCCACAAGGTCCTTGCCCCGCTGGCTCTGCACAAAGTGTTCCATCATGCGGGCGGCCGCGGTTTCAGACAGCCCCATGGCCTGCACAGCCGAGCGTCGGTTGAGCCACCAACTGAGCGAGGCGCCGCCATCCTCGGTGCGCAGCTGCGCGGGCGCGCGCTCCTGCAAGGGTAGAGCCGAGGCGAATGGCAGACGACTCTGCAGCGGCGGCGCCAACACTCCGGGCAATGGCAGCCAGCAGTAGGCATCATTCTGTTGTGCGTGGTGTCAGCCTACAGCAGCCGCCACAAAGAGAGCTCCACCCTGCCACCCGAGTCAGGCAGCCCATGCATGCTTGCCTGTACCAGCACGTACGCAGCCGCCAAGTCGGGCAGCAGTATGTCGATGTCACCTGCAAAGAGAGAGAAGGAGTACGCCATAGGCGTTTGTTCATGTCTGTACTGTTGCAAAACCGTGTTGGGAAATCAAGACCAGTGGGCACCAGCCGGCCACCGCACCTACACAAGAGCCGTAGTGCTGCAGCACCGTGGCCAGCGGCACGCCCAGGATGTCGGTCCACAGCCGCAGCTTGGCGGCGGTCTCCTTGAGCAGCCACTGCGAGGCGCCCAGCAGGGAGGGCTCTTGCTCCAGAAGCGCACGCGTCTGCGAATGAAGGGCGGATGCAAGTGCGACATGCTATTTCCTCAGCAGTCACAGTGCTGCGAGGCGCCCAGCAGGGAGGGCTCTTGCTCCAGAAGCGCACGAGTCTGAGGGTGGGGGCAGAGGGGGGAGGTGGCGGCCAGGTGACCTGAGAGCGCAACGGTCCATAGGCAGGCAGGCAGGCAGGCATGATGCAGAGTGACACAGAGCCGGGCTCAGCCGTGCAGTGTGTGCGCAGTGTGCGCTAGTCTGAGACTAGCGCAGACCGCTTGTTTTGTTAGTTAGGGCAGCTAACGGCAGCAGTAACTCACCGTTGCCGGCGCCATGTTGGCGCGCAGCCAGTCCCCTGCTTCTTTGACCATGCTGGGCTGCCTGCTCAGCAGCTCGGGGTGTGCAAACACGAAGGCCACCAGCTGCTCATCTGTCATGGCACCCTCGGTTGCGTGGCGCAGGCCTGCCATGCGGCGGCGGAGCGTGGACGGCTGGTAGCGGCTGAAGTAGCTGGAGCCGACCACCGCCTGCTGCAGGCTGGTGCCAACGGTCTGCAGCGGCACACCCACCACCTGCAAGGGAGGACAAACAGCAAGGCAACACACGCAGGTTCAGATGCTGCCCAGCCAAGCCTGCACCAGCTGCAACCCATATTGCGGTGTCAGCAAGCGCACAGCCCCACCCACCACCCACCTGCGTCCACAGCTGGACGGCCAGGGACATGACATCCAAGGCCTCCTGCTGGCTGAGCAGCAGCTGCGGCTGGCTGGCCAGCAGGGGGGCCAGCAGCTGCGCCGGCAGCATCTGCCCCAGCCGAGCCGCATTGTCTTGCAGGCGCTCAGTCGGCGTGCGCAGCAGGCTGGGTTTTTGCATGACAGCTGCCCGCGCCTGCTCAGCTGCCATGCCCGACAGCTGTTGCAGGCTGGCCATGCGCGCTTGCAGCCTAGCGGGGTCAATCTCTGCCAACAGGTGTGTGCTCCGGAAGCACTGCTTGTACTGCTGAAGCACGGTATCCAGCGGCGTGCTCAGCACCTCTGTCCACAGCTGCAGCGTATTCCTCAGCTGGTCCAGTCTGGAATCTGAGGCCGCCAGCAGCCGGGAGCCAGGGCTGAAGATGCCAGCAAACACATCAGCCGGCAGGTGCTGCCGCAGCCAGGCAGCCGAGCTTTGCAGCGCAGTGACGGGTGTGAGCAGCAGGTCTGGGTGAGCAGCCGCCAAGCTGCTTGCGGCTTCGGCGGTTAGGCCCGCCTCCTGCTGCAGCGCCGCCAGCCGCTCCTGCAATGCACCCGGGTTGGCCACGTTGCACCGCAAAAGATCGTCTGTGCGGCGCTTAAGGCTGTCGTAGCGTGCAAGGACCGCCTCTGCTGAGACGCCAATCACTTGCGTCCAGAGGCGCAGCGTGCGCAGCAGCTGCTCCAGCTCATGCTGCGGCGCCACCAGCAGCTGCGGCTGGCGGGCGAGCAGCGCGTTCAGCGTGTCGGCTGGCACCAGCTGACGCAGCCGTTCGGCCGCCGCCTCAATGTACACTGAAGCGCTTCTCAGCACGTCTGGTTGGCGCAGCACGAGCTGCCCCGCCTGCTCCAGCGTGAGCCCTGCCGAGCGCTGAAGTGCCGCAAGCCGGTGCTGCAGATCGTCCGCGCCATAGTTGAGCAGGGAGCGGACGCTGGGCAGAAAGGAAGCCAGGGCTGCCCCCTCCATGCTGCTGAAAGGCGGCGTCTCAAGCAGCCACTCCAGTGCCGTCATCACTGGGCCGGGCTGGAAAGTCAGCGGCTGAGTCTCTGGCATGCTGGCCACAAAGCGGCCGGCCGCGGCTGGCGACAGCCGCTGTGCCATGCTGTCCAGAAAGGCCGCCAGCTCAGCCGGCGTGACAGTCAGCATCTCCGCAACGCGCTCCAGTCCCTGCCGGCTGCTGCGCAGCATGGCTGCAAAGTTGCGGGGCGGCGCTGGCTGGCCGTCCTGCGCTGGCGCCTCTGCTGCCGCTGCCAGGTAGCGGTCAAACAGCTGCCAGTTCAGCAGGCTGCTGGTCTCCCACTCTCGAAAGGCGGCGTAGCGGTTGCAGTCTGGGTTGTGGGGGTGGGTGGTGGGGGGTTGAGGAGCGAGAGACAGGCTCAGGCGGCGGCTTGATGGCAGTGGCAAGCAGTGCAAAGCAGCTCGGCTGCACCTGCAGCTAGGGTGCGCCAGCAGCCAGGGTGCACCGCAAGTAAGTGAAGCAGCTGATCAGCTGCAGCTCACGCTGGAAGTGAAAACTGTGCGAAGCAGCTAGGGTGCACCAGCTGGGGTGCAATGCATCAGCTGCAGCTCACGCTGGAAGTGACAACTGTGCGAAGCAGCTAGGGTGCACCAGCTGGGGTGCAATGCATCAGCTGCAGCTCACGCTGGAAGTGGCGCATCAAGCGCTCAATCTGCGACTTGCTGAGCCCCTGGTCGTCGCACCACTGCCTGCAGGGTTGGGGACGGGCAGTGCAGCAATCTCTCAGCTCGGTTCCAGACACGAACAAGCTAAGCCTGTAGTGCTGCCCGAAGCCGTCCTGGGCTGCGCATGCGTCCACAGCGGGTCAGCGCAGGCGGCGCTGCCCCCATTCCATTCGCCGCACAGCACGCACCACGCCAGCTCAATCACGCGCACTGCATCGGCTTCGTTGCCTTGGAACATTGACAGCACCAGACGAGTGTCGTAAGCCTGCACACACAGCGGCAGAGCGGCAGGAGGCGGTGGGTGGAGGCCAGAAGGCCGGCACCCGCAACTGCGCGTCCTGCTGTTACTTGGAAAAGCTTGCAGGCAGCACTCAGGCACACCCTTGCGCTTACACTGACGTACACGCCCTTGCTGTCAAACAAGTCTCTCAGGTTGGCGCGCGCGCGCTGCGGAGGGGTGGGGGCCGCATCGGCGGCGGCGCTGGCGGCGGGACGGTGTGCCCTGGCACGCGAGGCGGCCTGCCGGATGCCTTGGCTGCCTTGCTTCAGAGTTGCGGGTCTGTGAGCGAACAACAGCGGGGATGGCGCATGTCAGCAACTGATCCTTCAACTTTGCAATCACCGGCCAAAGCGGGCCAACCACTGCCTGCCGCTGCCCGCCGCCGCCCGCTGCCGTGGGCGTTCTGCCGCCTGAGGCAGCCTCACGCGCAGCAATCAGCAAGTTGCGTGCCTCCTTGGCATTGGGAGCGGCCGCTCTCAGGGCCGAGCAAAGCAGAGGGCGCTAGGTTTGCCACCACTCGGGCAGGGTGGTCAACCCGGGCAGCAGCAGCACGGCTGAACTGCTCGAGGCCTGCTCTGTCACCTGCGTGCCGCCTGCAGTCCGCTCGCACCAGGCCGTCTTGGCCGCGCCAGCCCTAGCTGCGGGTGTGCAGCGGTGGCTGCTGCAAGCATGTGGGAGCGATGGCCGTCTCAACAATGAACGCAAAGAAGCTGAACGACGTGAGCTCTTGGTGCCTCCTGCCCTTCTCGCCGCCCACGCGAAGCGGCGGTCGGCGTGCTGGTCCCGGCTGAGACCCACTCTCACCACATTCTGGGGCCGCAAAATCTAGATTGCATGTTGCCTGCCGCGGTATAGTCATGTCTAGACAAAAGTGTGTACAAACACTGCAATGTGCCTACTGTTGTGCGTTCCGTCCTTGCTGCTGCTCGGGCTGCTGTCCTGCCTGCTGCTGCTGCTGCCCTAGACCCTGCCGTTCCGTTTGCGACTGCTGCTGCCCCTCCTGCTCCTCCTACGCCGGCGCTGCTGCGGCGGCCGCTGCTGCACGGGGCGCACGCGGCCAGTCGCCGACCATTTCGCCGCCTGGTAGCTCGTACACAATGGGCACGGCATTGTGCCGCAGCACGCCAGCCAGGGCTTCTTCTCGGGCCCCATACTTGCGTGCAAGCGTGGCTGCATCCATCGGCTTGCCTTGCCGCACCGACCTGTGGAAGGGAGTGGGACAACCGCAGGAACAGGGCATTTGACCGACCCGGCAGCTGGGAGGGCAGCTGAGAGCCGCCGCACAGCCGCCAGTCCAGCCTGTGCAGCAGCCAAGGAACATGCAAAGGCACAACCAACTGGCCGCCCAGCCAACCGGCCGCCCAGCATGACACACATAGCAGGGGACCCATCGCGCCAGCAGCAAGCGCACCAGGCGTGCTCCTCCAGCAGCTGCCGCAGAATAGGGGAGGTCAGCCGGCCCACCAGGTCCGCCTCCTTCTCCTCTTTCGTCTTCTTCTTCACGGCATACTTTTTGTCCGTCTGTGGAGGGGGCAGGGTGGGACAGAACCAGTGAACGCTTGAGCAGGAGGAGCTGGCTGGGCTGGCGGCATGCGCGGCGGGGGCAAATGGATGGCTGGCACTCCGAACTGCGGCTGATGGTTGCAGTGGCGCAACCCCCACCCACCCCAATCACCACTCAGCACCCACCTCCGGATTCTGGTACACCTCAAACTGGTACTGCTTCACGCCCGCCATCACAGCCTGCATCGAACGCACCAGCTGTTGCTGCTCGGCGGCCTCGCGCTGCGCTGCTGCCTCGGCAGGCTCTGCCGCCGCCGCCGCCAGCTGGGCGCGCAGCGCCGCCTCGCGCTCCCGCTCTGCAGGGATGAAGAGGCAAGGGTGAGCGAGGGTCGACAGATCGCGAATCCCACGCGCTTTATGAGCGCTGCAGCGTGCCTGGGCTCCCACCTGCAGCGCTGATGCCCGATGCCGCCTCGCCGGCGGCAGCGGCGGCGGCAGGCGGTCGCCCCACTGCCGCAGCTGCTCTACTGGCCGCCCGCTGCGCCGCTGCCGCCTTGCTGCCTCCCGCGCCCATTGTGATTTGGCGGGGTTTGGGGTTGGCAGGGAGGCCTGCTGGTGGTGGGCGGTGAGAGAGCGGGCCGGAGAGGCAGGGCTTGGCTGCCGTGGCACCCTGGATATGGGATGCAATCCCTGCAATGCACGATCGGGGGCGACCGCTGCACAGCAGCCCCCACAGCAGCCCGCAGCATGGCGGCACTTGGCCGCCTCCCCTCATTTCCTCGATCGCCCCTGCCCTCCGACATCACTGTCAGCCATGTGGGGCGGCGAGGACTCGGATGACGACTACCTGGCCGCGCTGGACGACTTTGAGAAGCGACAGACCCCAGCAGCCGCTTTGGCGCAGCAGCAGCAGCCCTGGGAGCACCAGCCGGCAATCGGCGCCGCTCCCATCCAGCCCCCGGCACCCCTGCAGCAGCGGAATGGAGCGGCGGTGCCGACGCCGGCCTGCCCACCCGCCTGCGTGGGCCCTGCCGCCGCAGCCGCCCAACCTGGTGCAGCGGATGTGCGGCACCTGTTCCGTAGGCCGTCGGCCGGTGGTCAGGGGCCTGCAGCGCCTGCAGCCGGTGCGGTGGCTGCGGCAGCGGTGGTGTCAGCAGCACCCACATGCGCTGCGCAGCCGACCGCCGGGTGGCGGCAGCAGCAGGGCCAGCAGCCGCCAGTACTTCAGCAGCAGCAGCAACAGCAGCAGTGGCGCCAGCAGCCACCAGCAGCTCAGCAGCAGCAGCAGCAGCAGC
>VIYQ01004551.1:0-19490 GCA_009928355.1 Chlorella sp. CH2018 | reverse complement strand
GGGTGGGTGGGAGGGCGCGCGAGCCAAACCTGTGCCTGCTGCTGCACGGTTGGCGAGCAAGGGGGCGCAAGCTGCGGGCTGCCCGGCAAGCGCGCAGGCTAGGCAAGCGCAGCAAACAGCCGGCCAGCTCACGCACCTGTTGGCACTGTTGGGCTCGGAGGTGCGGCCCAGTGGGATGGGCATGGGCAGGGTTGCACGGGGTCAGCCGTGGTGGGGCTTGGGGCGACGGCGGCAGTGTTGTCGGCCGGGGCCAGCAGGTGGGAGCAGTCCTCCCACCCATCCCAGTCGTCCACGCTGCAGCAAGGGGTACAGAGGGCGCGCGACAGTAAGCGGAGCACGAGTGGGCGTGGCAGGCAGCGAGAGGGGCAACAGGAGGAGTGTGCGGCAGGCGTGCAACGTGCGGCGCTCGGTACTCGCACCTTGCGCCCCCTGCGGCGGGCGGCAGGGGTGTCGGTGGCGGGACTGGCGCCGGGGCACCGTTTTTAGCTCCAGTGTGTGCCGGGGCGAGGCCGGCAGGCCCGCGAGCGTGGAGTTGAGACGATGGGCCGCGGGTGGGGGCCGCGCGCCAAGCCCAGGCCTGCTCAGGCTGCGCCTGGAGCTCCACAGGGAGGTAGTCTGCGACAGTGTGCATGGCGAGGGCTAGGAGGGGCTGCTGCGAGCGCGCCGAGGCAGGAGAGGTCGAGTGTTGCGGGGGGCGCGAGCAAGCGCTTGCAAGGCCCGCGGCTTCAGATTTGGACGAGATCACCGCACGCGCCTCGGGAAAGCGCTGCAAACAGCCCACGCGACCAGTGCACAGCTTCCCTCCACTGCCCCTGTTTTTTCGCATGGGCTTGCTGCCTCACGCTCGAGGCACCCCGACACGCGGCTGACGAGCATAGATCCCATACAAGGGGCCGCGGCCCGCGGCGGGCCCTGCAAGGGCTAGCAGGCGTCGGCGCTGCAACCCGCCGGTCGGGCGCCGCAACCCGCCGCCCAAAACCCTAGGCAAGTTCACTGCTGCTCGACAAGCAAGCCGTGCAGGGCAGTTACCTTGGGCAACCACCATAAGTGATCAGTGGACGCAAGACAGCAAACGGCAGGCTGTGGGCTGCTCGGGAGCAAGCCGTGGTCCGCCGCATGGGGCGCCGCTTGCAAGGCCGGGAGTGCAAAACACGGCACGGGACATATACGCCGTGCCCCAGCAGCTTGTCGTTTACGACTGTTGCACTTGCAATTGAGGAGTGCCTTCCACTGGCAGGAAGCTTGATCAAGCAAACTGTTGCCCAAAGGAGGGCGCAAACACACACAGAACCATCGGCTGAGCCTCCCGCTCGGCAACCTGCTGCAGCCTTCGTTCCTCTGACTGCTGTTCCCCAACTGCCTCACCACTGCTGCCAGACCAGCTCGCTATACCTAGAAGTCCAGGTTGGGGGCGCCACTGAACAGCGTATTTGGGTCCCAGGCCCTGTTCTCAGCGGAGGAGGGCGGGGTGGCGTCTAGCCCGCCGCCGCTGCCCGACAGCACCCCACCGCCGCTGCTGCCGCTCGTGCTGCAAGCCCCGCCAAGCCGCTGCCCTGCAGGCTGTGCAGCGCCTCCCGTCACTGCCATGTTGGCGCCCTTGGCTGCACGGTGCTCTGCAAGGTAGCGCTCCACGGTGGCCCACCGCTGCTGCCGCCGCTGCTCCACGAGGCGCTCCGTCTTGCAGGCTGCCGCCCCTCGCTGCCAGGCGCGCAGCATGCGCCGCAGCACGCTGCCGTGGAAGTGTGCAGCAGCATGGGCGGTCTGCAGCCGCAGCTGCTGCGCTGCTGCCGCCGCCAGCTGCCGCCAGCTGCGCCAGGCAGCAGCCTGCAAGCGAGCTGCATGCATCGCAGGAAGAGCCGTCTGCACCCACTGCGTGTGGTCGCGTAGGGCGGCCAGAGCACGGCGCTGCAGGGTCTGCTGGTGCAGCTGCCTCGCTGCTGCAGTGGCACACGCTTCTGCTGCCACTGCCTGCCATGCTGCCACATGCCTGCACCGCTGGAAGGCCGCCAGTGCAGCGGCAGCCAGGCTGCGGCGCCGCAGCGCGTCAGCAGCCGCTGACTGCTGCTGCATCCTGTGCATGAGGGCCTGCCAGGGCGCCCAGCCGCACCGCAGCGCCAGATAGCGGGAGTAGTGGATGGCAGCGAGCAGAGAGGCGGTGCGGGCGGCGGCGGCCTGCAGCCGCGCCAGCCGGGCCGCCTCGATTGCCGCCAAGCGCTTCTCCAGCGCGTCCAGTGCTCCGGCCTCCATTGAGACCCCTGGATGCGTGCGTGTGGCGCGGTGGCTGGTCAACCAGGGTTGCGGGCGGCGCTGCTGGGCAGTGTGGAGCGTCTGAACACAATTGTGGGCGGTAGCGTGAATGTGGGAAGGGCGCGGAAATGCGCCAATTGGCCTGTGCGCCCCACAGAAGGCAACAGCTGCCAGCTGGCTCGCATCCGCCGCCGGCGCCAGACCCCTAGTCCTAGCGGCTGGATCGCCCCGCAGCAGCGCTGCTACCTCCTCGCCCCCACTGCCAGCACCCCGCCCAGCCCCACGGCGGCCCCACGCTCGGCCCACCATTGCCCTGGCCTCCAAGGGCTTCCCCGCGGGGTGACTGCAGGCAGCGGGATGCGCAGGGCAATTGCTTCTACCGTGCTGCGCGGCCTCCAGGCCGGCGGCCCCAGCAGCAGCAGCAGCGGCCTGGCGGTGCGGGCTGTGTCCACCCAGGCTCCGGTCACCGCCACGCTCTTCCCTGGAGATGGTGAGGACGTGGGGCACGCCGGAACCCGCATGCGCCGCACCGCTCTCGGGGTGACTACTGCCGCCGCTCACCGTCCGCCGCCTGGGGGCGGATGTGCGGCAGCGCTGCCGTGGGCTCAGGCTGGGTCTGTAGCTGGGTTCGGGCTCTGCTGTGTGCAAAGCAGCGGGGTGGCAGCGCTGCTGTGTGCTGTGCTTGAGGCTGCCGCGAGTGAGCTGTGAACGGTGCCGAGGCCAGCGTTCCCTTGTGGACGCCCTGCCCTTGCCCTCGCCCCGCCCCACCTGCTGCCCTGCTGCTGTGGCATGCTACCTGTGCAGGCATCGGCCCCGAGATTGCGGACGCTGTGTGCGAGATCTTTGAGGCCGCCAAGGCAAGCAGGCAGCGCGTATACCAGGGCCGAGACGGCAGCTTCTGCCGCTGCCCTACCTGCATGCATTTTGCATGAGCACGTCGCTGTGAAGCATTTCTGCGAGGCAGCCGCTATTCAATGGTCCAGGCCTGCAAGCTGTGTGTTGCATTGGCTACGCGATTGGCCCACCGCTGGCCTGAGCAGTTGGTAGGTGGCAAACCCTCAAAACTATTCTCTCCAGCTGCAAATGCGCTCAGTCCTGCGCCTGCCCTCATTTGCACCATCTATCTGCAGGCGCCCATCCAGTGGGACGTGCAGCACATTGGCAAGGAGGTGGACCCGCGCACCAACTCGTTTGTGACCCGGGAGAACCTGGACTCGGTGCTGGTGAGCGGACGGCGGTCGCCTCTTGCACTCGTGTCTGTGGCACTGCGCGACCAGCTGCTGGAACGGCCGAGGCTGCACGCGTGCCCGCTAGGGGCAGCATGCTCCTGGCCTGGCCAAAGCGTTGCGCTGCCGTGCTGTGCTTGCAGTTGAAGTGCGGCAACCCACACAGTGTGTGCCTTCCCCAGCTCAGTGCACCTGCCCCTTGGCCTCATTGGTGTGCCCTCTGCCCCCGCCACCTGCTTGCCTGTGCAGCGCAACCGCATCGGGCTGAAGGGCCCCATGACCACCCCCATCGGCAAGGGCTTCCGCTCCCTCAACCTCACGCTCCGCAAGGAGCTGCAGCTGTACGCCAATGTGCGCCCCTGCCTCAGGTGAGCAGCTGCTGGGTTGCGGCGTGATGGGCAGGGTACAGCAGCGGGCCTCTCAACAAGGCATTCCGGTGCTCCTAATGGCAAAGTCTAGGCGCAGCAGGGCAGTGGCAGCGCGTATTTGCACCCCTGTCCCCCTGCTGTTGCAGCCATCCCGGCTACCCGGCCTGCTCCTCCCAGCCATGCAGCAGCTGCACTCGGCTGGTGGCCGCAGCTCAGGCCGGCACCTCACTGCCCCCTCACCCCTGCACTTGCTCTGAACCCTCCCCCTGCAGCATCCCTGGCTACAAGACGCGCTACGATGGCATCAACCTGGTGACCATCCGCGAGAACACCGAGGGTGGGTGGGCCGCCAATCAACCGCTCACCCGCAGTGCCGGGAGCAAGGGTTGTGCCAGCCTGCATGTGCTGCAGCAATGGTTGCTGCTCCAGCTGATATGGGTACCGTGCCTTGCCCAACGCCCTGCCGTGCCTCTACTCCCTGCCTGGTGTCGCAGGCGAGTACTCCGGCCTGGAGCACGAGGTGGTGCCCGGCGTGGTGGAGTCGCTCAAGGTGCGGGCCGTCTGCCTCATGTCTCAGCCGGCTGCTTGTTTTCCCGGGGGTTCTGCATCATGTAGGCAGCCGAAGGATGCAACGAGACGCGCGGCGGCGCATACACTTTTTCTGCACTGCCTCACGGCATTCGCTCAACGCGGCCTGCTGACTGCTGATTGGGCTGTTCTTGGCAGGTCATCACCCGTGTGGCGTCCACGCGGGTAGCCGAGTTTGCGTTTGAGTACGCGCGCCGGCACGGGCGCAAGAAGGTGACGGCGGTGCACAAGGCCAACATCATGAAGCTGGCTGACGGCCTGTTCATCAAGTGAGGGCGCTGCAGCTGAGCGCGGCGCGGCTGGCGTGTTACCCACGTGCTGTGTGCAGCTCCGCTCTTGCATGTCAGCAAGCGGGGGCGGGCTACCAAAGCCGCGTGTGCATGCGGCCGGCTCACTATGCGTTAACTGTGCTGGCCCTCATCGTGCGCAGGTGCTGCCGCGAGGTCAGCGAGCGGTACCCCGAGATTGAGTACGAGGAGATGATTGTGGACAACACGTGCATGCAGGTGCGTGTGTGACACGGGCATGTACCCCTACTTACCAGGGAGTTTTTTAGCCCACCTTACTTCTCATCGACTGGCTGAAACACTGAGTGGGGTATGCCCAGCCTGCCTTGCTTCTCATCCAGCTGCTGAAGCACCAACTTCCTTCCTTGCCTCCATCACCGCAGCTGGTCACGCGGCCCACCCAGTTTGACGTGATGTGCATGCCCAACCTGTACGGCGACATCATTTCCGACCTGTGCGCCGGCCTCATCGGCGGCCTGGGCCTCACACCCAGCGGCAACATCGGTGGGTGACACAGCGGGGACTGGTCTGCCTGGCGCAGAGGGTTGGCAGTCAGGATAGCTAGGGTTGGCAGTCAGGGGGGCCTCAGCGCACACTCAGCGGGCTGAGGCGGCCTCCTGCGCTGGCGGCACCCCCACCACTGTGCATGTCGCACTCTACTGACCTCTCACTCGTGCCCCAACCTGCTCTGCCCCGCTGCCCGTGCCCGCAGGTGCCAACGGGCTGGCGCTGATGGAGGCGGTGCACGGCACTGCCCCCGACATTGCGGGTGCGTTGCGTGGCAGGCAGCCATCAGTTTGTTTTGGCACCACGCCTGCCTTAGTTGCAGCGCTGTTGCAATGACAGTGCGGTTGGGAGCATATTGCGGCAGCAGCGGGTGCCATACCTGCATGCCTCCCAGGGTGCAGCTCAGCGCTGCCACGTTAACCTACCGCTGTCCTCGCATTCACCTCACAGGCAAGGACATGGCCAACCCCACGGCGCTGCTGCTGTCGGGCGTGATGATGCTGCGCCACCTGGGCCTGACCAAGCACGCAGACATGTGAGGCTGGGCAGATGCAGCGAAACCTTGGCCTGCCTGCACTGCAGGCAAACCTTGGCCTCGCACGCACCGTGCCCCTGGCTCGCAGCCCCGCTTTTCATCGACCTGCGCCCCGCCTTGCATGCTGCTGCCGCAGGATTGAGAAGGCGTGCCTGGGCACGATTGCGGAGGGCCGCTACCTCACCCGCGACCTGGGTGGCAAGAGCGGCACCTCCGACTTCACGCGCGCAATCATCGGCCGCCTGGACGACTGAGCGCGCTGTTCTCGGCTGGGGGCCGCCCAGGCAGCATGAGCTGGCAGCAGGCTGAGGCCTTGCCGGGCTGCTGGAGGGCTGAGCCCCCCGTAGCCACTGAGCCCCCGGTGCGGCTGCCCAGCCTACTTGCCTGACTGGCCCCAACCGCAACCCAACCCACCCCGTCCACTCCACCTACCCGCTACTGCCACCCCCTGTTGCCGTGCCTCACCTCTTCTGTTTGGTCCTTGTGTCTCCCTGCACAACCTCTGTGTATACCGCAGGCCCCATACCTCCCTGCTTCCCTGCTCTGCTCTCCCCGCACTTGCCTCTGCAGCGAAAGTCGCAGGTGTGGCAGACATGCGCACGTGCATTTTACATGCCGTTCTGCCCACCCCTCCTGCGCCCCTTTTCCACCCGGCAGCAGTTTGCCCACTGCCCCCATGATACACAAACCTGCAGCGCGCTCGTGGCCTGAGGCTGCATGCACGCCCTGGCACTGTAAAGACCTGCAGTTTGGGGTTCGGTCACGGCTGGAATTGTTTGGTCACGGCTGGACTTGCACCAACTGGGTGCCCCGCTGGCCGTGGGGCGGCAGCGCAGCGCCCCGCCCCGCCCAGCTCATCCTGTCGTCAAGCGGCTGTTGGTGCACACTGAGATCCCTTCACGACGCCATGGCGGCGCCTGTGGCCCGCTGCCACGCACTGCAGCGGTCGGTCCCGACAGGGTGCCGGCCACCCAGCGCCTTTCGGGCCGCCACCTTTCGGAGCCTAAAGCGCAGCACCCTGCAAAGGTGTCGGGTTGCGTCCGCGTCCGATGGAGCCACCGCGCTCACGGAGCAACAAGCCACCGCTTCGCACCGGCAGCCAGTGGCGCCTAGCAGCGGCTCACGCACCGCGGAAGAGCCACCGCGCCTAGATCCCGAGCAACAGCCCAGCGCAGTGCCGGTATCAGCGGGCAGCGGGGCGGCGCCCGCGGCAGCGGCGCCGGCCGGCGAGCGCGGACCAGCACGAGACAAGTCCCTGGAGCAGGAGGTGACAGAGCTGCGGTTACTGCTGCAGCAGCAGGAGGAGCAGCAGGCGGAAGCCGTGCGGCTCATCCAGCAGCAGCAGCAGACAATTGCTACGCTTGAGCGGCGGCTGCTTGGCGACGATGCCGGCGGCGCAGTGCAGGCGGCAGCAGGCGGCACTGCGGCAGCTCAGAGGCCCAGCGAGATGCCACTTGATGGCCCTGCCTTTGTCATGCAGCCCAGCGTCATGGACCGCCCTGTGCAAGGCAAGTGCTGCCACCACCGTTTGATAGTGGATACGCTGTGGAGCTGCGCAGCTGCAGACGCAACAGTTGCGCTCCTAAGCTGCGGTGCACCTGCTGCTTCTGCCTGTCAGCTGCCCTGTGTGTTTGCAAGCGCGGTGCCTGTTCCAGGCAGCGCTTTCGAGCAGCGCTGACTTCAACTCTTCTTGTTGCAGGTGCTTACCAGCAGGGCATGCCCAACGCCAACTGGACCAGCTGGTGCGCCGCGCTGCTGCACATCATGCTGTCTGCACTGCGTGCTCGTGCAGCGGTGTGTGCATGCCAGCACGTGCCTGCAAGTTGAACCAAAGGGGTGGTCGAGCGCTGCCGCCCGCTTGCAGCGACATGCCTGCATATGTCTGCCCTTGCTCTGCAGGGGCCCGCGCGACCACGCACTGCTGCCGCGCCGTATCGTGCTCGTGCGGCATGCGCAGTCCAAGGGCAATGTCGACCCCTTTCAATGTGAGCGAATGGCTGGCTGGTTGGGAGGGAGGGAGGGAGGGCGAGGGGTGGCATTGCTGGCTTGCATGCGCGGCATGGTCCCGTTTTGCGCTGCACGAGCACAGCGACCCGCACGTGCCAGCTGCTGATGCTCACGCCAGCTGTGCCTCTGCCCCTCCCTTGCACCTTCAGACACGTATGTTCCAGACCCCTCGGTGCCTCTGGTGAGCATCATTTGCATGCAAGGCCACCGAGGCGCACCATGCCTGGCCGCCAGGTCCAGGATTTCCACTCCCTAGGGCAGCTAAGCTCAAGCGCATACACCTGCGCTCGCATTACACCCGCGCTCCCCTGGGAGCAGGCGACGGACGCTGGCAAGATGCGGTGTGCTTGTTTGTTGCGTCTAGTTCGGTGACACCTGATTCTGCGCCCACTGCCTCCCCCTTGCGTGGATTATTTTAATGCAGACGGCCAAGGGCTGGGAGCAGGCGGTGGATGCGGGGGAGAAGCTGCGGGCGCTGCTGCAGGCCGAGTCCAAGGGCCGCAACTTCCGCCTCTTCTTCTACACCTCGCCCTATCTGCGCTGCAAGCAGGTCAGTGGCGGGTTGGTAAAGTGCACGCACGAGGCATAGTGGCTGGTTGGGAGCGGGGTGTGGGTGTGCCTCTTATCACTAGACCAGCCCTGCGCTGCAAGCAGGCACGTGCTGGGTAGATGCCCTGGCGTGTGCGGAGTGTGCGCCGCTCCAAACAGTATCCCAGTTATGCTATGTGAACGATGTGCTGTGCAGCACGATGTGCTGTGCAGCAGTTGGATGGTTGAATGGAACGCGGGGCATCTCTGCCTCATCAGTAGACCGAGGCTGCACGCGCATTTGTCGCATCTCCATCCCCGCTTGCAGACCACCGAGGGCATGGTGCAAGCCTTCTCCCCCGACCAGCTGCTGGGGGTGCAGGAGGAGGTGCAGCTGCGGGAGCAGGACTTTGGCAACTTCCAGGGTGGGTGGCCAGCGTTTGGGATAACAAGTCGTGCAGACTGTGAAACAAAGAGGCACCAGTTTGCAGCGCGCCTGCTACACATGGAGCAGGTGGCGGGCAAGGAGCTCTCCCAGGGGACCTGAGTCGGCGGCAGCCGCACTGCTTGCCCCCTGCAGATGCGGAGGGCAAGAAGCGCGAGAAGCTGGAGCGCCTGCGCTACGGCCGCTTCTTCTACCGCTTCCCACACGGCGAGAGCGGCGCTGATGTGTACGACCGCATGACCGTCTTCCAGGTGGGTAACCAAGCGTCTTCCAGGTGGGTAACTGAGCCTGATAGAGTGCAGTGCTGCCTGCTGCACTTTGCTGACCGCCCCCCGGCTGCTTGCAAGCCTCTGCTGCTGCTCTGAAAAGGAAATGCATGCGAGTTCCGCCTCACGTTGCTACCTTTGTGTCCCCATCGGCTGCCGCGTGGGAGCCACAGCTGCGGGGCGAGGAGCGCCCTCGGCTGGTAGCTTGCTTCGCCAGCAACCAAGTACTGCAGCTGCACCCCTCCTCCCTGCCGTAGGATCATCTGGTGCGGGACATGAATGCGGGGCGGTACGGAGAGGGGTGCACCGTCGTGCTGGTGACGCACGGCCTCGCCGCCCGCATCTTCCTGCAGCGCTGGTTCCATTGGTGAGGTGCAGCTGCTGCCTTCGGGGGTTGGCTGCCTGCCTGCACACACGTTTGGGCTGCACAACAACTGCATCAACCTTGCCAAACGAGAGAGAGCATGTCACGCTGTGGTGCTGATGCTGAGCCTGAACCTTTCACACTGCCCCGCATTGGCTCGGCGCGCCCCCCCTGCAGGACGGTTGACCAGTTCCTGGCTGTGTGGAACCCACCCAATGCCGAGCCCATTGTGCTGGAGCGCATCGACCTGCTGGCAGACGGCGCCTGCTGCCCAGACCCGCTGCAGCGGCGTGGCGGCGGCGGCACCGGCCTGGGCTGGGTGCACACTAAGGTGGGGATGGGTGGGGTGGAGGTGTGGGCAGTGTGGTTGCTGAGTTGAGGGGGTGTTTGTTGGGGCATCAAGCGGCGGGCAGAGCTGGGTGCGCACCCACGGTGTCCCCGGCTGCTGCCGGCAGGGTCGGGATGGGCGGCACTGTTCACTAAGGGGCGGTTTGGTGCTTGCCTGATGGTGGCTGACGTGCACTGCTCTCCAAGCAGTAGACGCCCGGGCTGCGCCCGTCTGTAACTCCATGCCACGCCCACTGTGCAAAGCAGGCGCTTTACCGCCTGCGCCCCGACTCGCGGCAGCACCTTACCGGCATGACTGACGACATGTGCAGGTGTGCAGCAGCGCAGGTTCCGTTGCTGTGTCCAGTGGAGGCAGCGGGTGGCCAGGAGGCGGTGGGGGTGGCTGCAGTCTGTTGTCGCCTTGGCTGCCGTAGCACAGACGCTTGCCCTCCAACCGGCGCCGGCGCCCTCTCCCTGCCTTGCAGCACCACGTGGGTGCCTCGCGGCGTGGCCAACTGGCGGGCGCCCCGCGAGCCATTTGTTGAGGAGAGCATCTCACTGGATGACTGAACTGGACGAGCAATGCCAGCAGCGGATACGAAGCACCTCAACAGCTGACGCGCACATCACATGCGCGCAGCTGCACAGACTGCCCATCTGACAACGCCATGTAGCCATTCAATCCTCCTTGTTGACCAGAGCAGTGCCAGAGCAGGCAGGTGCACCTGCCTTGCAGCGGGCGAACTGACGCCTCCAACGCATGCCCACACCGTTTGAGCAACATTGCAATGAGGGATCCGCACCCGTCCTGCGCCAATTTCATGACTGTCCCAACGCTCAGTATTCCTTGAACCTCTCCTCTTTTGCACGAATAGCCCACACACTGCATGTGAGTGCAACGGCAAGCTCCCCTGCTTACTACACATACCCGCGCAAGAATGTTCCGAGAGCCCCTTCGATTAGGACAGTTTGACTTTTTCTAAAAGACGCCACTTCATCCTGAGAGGCTGGGCGCAATCAAACAACTTCTTGCTCCATTTGGTGAATTGAAGGGATGCTGGATTGAAGACCTGTGGGTCTTGGCACCCTGCCGCCGCACAGCATGCAGTTCACGCATGTTTTGCCCCCCACAGCGCTCTGCCCACTGGCCACAGCTAAACAGCTCATCGAGGGCAGACTATATTGCAAAACAGTGGCGCCATATCTACAGGGCTGGACGGCTGTTTGCAATTGGTGAGACATGCTGTCCCTGTCACGAAGCTCCCTGTCACGAAGCTCCTCCTGCTGTCTCTGCTGCCCGCCGCCGCACGCGGAAGCAGCATTGTGGGTCGCCTGCAGAGATGGCCGCCGTGCGCCCCGCCTCCACACCCTTGTAGTGTGCACTCTCAAACCACACCTGTTCAGCAGCGGTGGGTGGGCAGGCAGCAGGCGGTGAGGTTGGGCACGAGGTGCGCGTGCACACCAGCACCCTGTGCAATCTTCCCAGCCCACGGCTTGCAACAGCAACATGAAAGCATGCCGGCGTAGCGCATTGCTGGCTGGCAACTCTTAATGCGTAACAGCTGCCCAGCTTGCCTGGTCCTGGCTGCAGCAGCAGCATGCCGCCAGCTGCGGCTGCCCGGCTTCACTGAACAAGTCATGGTAGAAGCAGCGCGTGATTGCCAGGGTGGACTGCAACAGGGCGGAGGCATTCAATCCTGTGGCAGAGCAAAGCAGGGCTGCGTTCACCACAAGGATTGCAGCGGACCGGCACTTCCTGGCACTCGACGCACCAAGGCGGCAGCTTGCCTCCAAACCAGCAGCAAGCAGCCTGCAGATAGATCAGCCTCCCATGTCGGACATGCTGCACGGCACCGCACCCTCACCCACCTCCTGCGGCCCCAGCTGCAGCTGTGTCTCAAAGCCACGGCCCAGGTCCCATTGCAGCCCCCGCAGCCGTGCGGACAGCGCCGTGTAGCCGTCCCTGCAGCGCAGCAGGCACAGTAGGTGATACGGCAGCATAAAGGTGAGCCCGGCCCAAGCAAGTGCCTTGCAGGTTGCTGGGTGGAGCAGGCACCAACTGCCGCATGTCTTGCAGTTCATCCTGGCCAGGCAAGGGCGACAGGTGGAAGAACCAGCATGCTTCCCTGACATGCCAGGCAGGCACAGCTAAGTCAGCAGGCCTCCTTGGCGCGGCAGGCAGGGGGGCATGCCAGGCAGGGGCGCAAGGTAAGCAGCACGCGCCCCTGACATGCCTGTGCAGGAACTTAGTCGCTCGCAGCAGGAAGCGCAGCAGCGCGTGTGTGCGCCCGCCCATGTGCTCCCCAATGATCTGCACAAAGTGTGATGCACAAAGAGTGATGCGGGAGAGGGGTTGGTGGTAGGTGAGTAGATGCCAGTTGAGTAGAGTAGAGTGGACAGTTTTTGGGCCCAAGCCATGATCGCATGCTCCACCTGGTGCAGACCTGATGCCAGGTTTCAATGCGGCAGGCTCCCAGCCGTCCCCACCTTGAGCACTTCCTGCTCGTCGCGCAGCCAGGGCCGCAGAGAGGTGTGTGATGCCAGCACCAGCGCCGCCACCTGCCGGCAGGCGGCAGCAGCATTGGAGGTCCGATCATCGGCCAAGTGATGGCAGCAGAACGAGGCAGGCAGAGCAACTGCCGCAGCGCGGCGCCGAACTGCCTGATCATGATGAAATCTGGCGAGCTGCGCCTCTCCCAATCCACACATACTAAACGAATATCATAAACTGGATCCGTCATTACAATACGTTTTTTGGAGTACGTCGACGAGACATAAGGCGTCTGGCACTGCCTCACAACAGCTGCTGCATGTGCGTCTGCCTTGTAGCTCCTTGGCTGCAGCCTGCTGGTCAATTGCTGAGTCATACGGGCTCCTGGCATCTCCCCGCATGGCAGCAGCCAGCACCCACCTGCAGGTGTGTCTCCGCCCGCTCGTCCACCGCCCTCCCGGCAAACCGCTGCATGTTGGCGGCGTACTGCTCCTCGATCAGCTGTCGCAGCTGCGCCTCCCGCCCCTCCAGCTGGTGATATTCCCTGAGGGTGGGGTAACAAGGTAGCTTTGCGTGTGGGTATCAGGGTGGTCTCGAGACAGCACAGGTTGGCTGTTGCACTGCAACTCACAATTGCCAACATTCCGCAGGCACGGCTGCCGCGCTCCCTCGCGCACTCACTTGCAGCGCGCCTGCACCAGACCCTTGATCCACCAATGGCGGTTCTTGTCTTCAAGCCAGATGCGCAGCCCAGGGAAGTAGTGATCCAGCCAGTGCCCGCTCTCCTGTGCCCTGCCTCCAGCCTGTGACCCGAGCGGCGGCGGCGGCAGCGGCGGCGAGGGTTGTGCATTGCTGCTGCCGGCGGCTTCATCCCGGGATGATCGTAACTGTGGCCCGCCCGGGACATCGGAAAGCAGCCGCACGGCGCCCCACAGCGAGGGCCAGGTTGCAGCGCCCGCTACCGAGGGCTGGCGGGCGACAGCGCGCGCCAGCATGGTCGCGTGATTGATTGCAGCAAGTTGCACGGTGCAGCGATGCAGAACAGCGGCACGAGTTGAGATGCAAGCTGGCACTTTGCATTTCCTTCCGCTGGGGCGCGCGCAAACAGATCTGCGGCCTGCTGGCACCACCCGGCAGCCATGGCAGAGGTCGTGGACCTCCTGGATTCGGACGAGGAGGAGCTGGGGCTCCCGCTGGCCGCCCGCCTGGGCAAACGGGAGGGCCCTTCGCGCCCTCAAGCCAGCCAGGACCGCGCTCCGCTGGCCGCCGTGCACAACCAGCAGCAGGACAGTGGCAGCGGCGGCGGCGGCGGCGCCGCCACGCTAGCCGGCCGGCCCAACAGCCCCACCTCGCGGCCGAGCCTGGCAGCCACTGCCTCGCTGGGCGGTGCCGACCTGCTGCGCCAGCGGCAGGCGGAGCGGGCAGCGCGCAAGGCAGCCCGAGCAGCGGCAGCCGGCGGTGTTGGTGGCGGTGGCGGTGGCGGTGTCGGTGTGTCCGGCCTGCTGTCGCCACATAATGTGGCAGCTGCAGACCCCGATCCACGGCCACAGTACCACCAGCAGGAGCAGCGACAGGAGGGGCAGCAGTACGGCGCAACTCTGGGAGGCGGCAGCCAGCCGGCGGCACGGCGGGGGCCGACGCGCGGCGTGGGCAGCGGCAGCACCCTGCACAACCCGCAGGCAGCGCCTTGGCAGCCGCCGTTTGACAGCCAGGACGCTTCGCTAGATCCATACTCGCAGCCGGACGCAGCCGACGACGGCTGGAAGCCGCCGCGTAGCAGCCAGGGGGCTGGGCCGAGCGGCGGGGCAGCCGCTGCCGCAGCCGCAGCCGTGGGAGCCGGGCAGCCACCAGCCAAGAAGGGCGGGCGGCGGCCAAAGCGGACGGCAGAGGAGATTGCACGAGACAAGGCAATGCAGGTGGGCTGCTGCTGGGCAAGCTGGTGGCTGCTGGGCAGTAGCGCTGCACGCTCAGCGTTTTACAGCCGTCCACAACAGCGGGCCTCGCGTGTGATGCAAGGCTTTGAATGAGCGCGTTGCATGTTGCTGCTGGGGCCCCCTTCTGCAGGCGCGCGATCGAGAGGCCCGCAAGCAGCTCAAGCAGGCAAACACCAAGAAGCATGCGGTGCAGCAGGTGGGAGCGCTAGGGCAGCTTTTCGGCACAGGGCTGTGCTGTGCTGCGTTGTACAGGCTGGGCGGCACGGCGCGCTGCAGCTGCGCCCCCGACAATGCTGCTTGGTGCAACAAGTTTCTGCACTGCACAGCACAAACAGCTCGTGCCCCCGCCCAACACCCTTTCCACAGGCTCGACTGGTGGTGGATGCCTTGCTGCTCAACAGTGGGGACACCAGGGGCGGCTCCTTTGGCATCCGCATGCTGAGTGAGTTTGGTTGGCTGGGCAGCTAGGGATGGGCTGCATGGCTGCGGGGCTGGCATGTGGGCTGTTTGTTTGTATTTGACGGGGGAACGGATGCCTGTCCTTGCCTGCCGGGCCTGCATCCAGCTGCAGCATGCCTTGCTGCCCTCTCCGCCTGCCACCGCTCACATGAAGCCCCTCCCGCCCCTCCCCCTTTGCCCACCCGTTTCTGATCATGCCAGGCCACCTGGATCAAATCAACGATAAGCTGCCTGAGGAGAGCCGAATCAACCACCTAGTCGCACCCCTGGACCTGGCACCTTTCAAGGCGCTGCGCTGGCAGCGGCGGAGCCTGCTGGACGCGCCCTCCTCGCAGCAGCTGGTGAGGCGGAGCATGGCGGGGCGGAGGGGAAGGCGCTGCATGCATGGCACCGGCTGACAAGTGTGGGGACTGCTGTGAGGTTTGGCTGCTGGCCCTATCGGCTGCCCGTCACTCCTCAGCTGGCCACGCCTCAGCACCCCCTGGCCCCCTTGTCCCCCTGCCCGTCAAGCAGGACAGCCAGGCGAGCTTTGCGGCAGCAGCGGCAGGGGGTGGCGGGGCGCTGGGCAACCCGTTCGAGGAGCAGTGGGAGCAGGAGCCGCACGTGATGGTCTGCTTCCAGGTGCGCTGCCGCATTGTGGCAGGCGCAGGCCGCAACAGCTTTCTGGGTTGTGTCCAGAGAGCGTGGAGGGGCAGGAGCCGCATGTGATGAGTGGATTCACGCCGCATGGCGACACGTTGTGGCGACACAGGGTGAATCTGTTCCTTGCGTCCCCTCCTCGCCTGCCGCAGCCCCAGGAGTTCATTGACGCCGTGCGCCGCGACCGCCTGGCCTCCCTGTTTGCCCTGCTGGAGCGGCGGGCGGCGGGGCAGCGCCCCTACATCCTGGTGTGCGGCCTGGCGCGCCACATCGACGCCCAGGAGCGCAAGCAGCACCGCAGCGACATGCGGGCGGGGGCCATGGTGGGCGGCTGGGGTGCTCTCGGGAGGAGGGATGGCTGCTTGAGCAGACCTGTGCGAGGCAGGGATCCTCCAAGGGGACAGCCGGCGATGCACAAGACGTGATTCACCAGGCTCCGTTCTGGCTTGCCCCGTTGCATACCTTGCCATGTGGCTGTGCCAAAAGTCCCGCACGCCTCACTGTGCAGGCGCCGGTGCAGCAGTCTGTGAAGCCGCTGATTGATGAGTTCTTGGCGGGCCTACACGTGGAGTGCCCCCGCCTCAGCTTCCGGGACGTGGTGGACGAGGCGCAGGTGGGTGGCCAGGGGCTGGGGGTGGTGTTGCAGCGCCACTGGTCTGCAAGTCGGGCTGTTGAGGTGTGGCGGATGGGGCTCAGGTGGGTGAGCTGTGGCATGGGGCAGGCCTTGAGTTGAGGCACAATGGATGGCGTTGCGTTTGCAGGCATGCACAGCAGCCCCTTTGTTCGCCGCCACCCCTGCCCCAGCACCAGCTGTTCATCAGCCCCCGCTGCCCTCCGCTGCCCTAACTGTGCGCAGGCTGCGCAGCACGTGCAGCTAATCACCGCCGCCATTGCGCAGCGGCACCACAAGGACAGCGACGCCTCCATCTTCCTGCGCGCCCACAACAAGGCAGAGACCACGGTGAGGGGCGGTAGCTGTTGCAAGATGGGGTCGCCTTGCTGCAACTTGGGCTAAGCCGCTCTGTGCCTGGGGTTGCTGGTTTGATGTAGGTGCCTGTGGTCAGCTGCCTATGAGGTATGCGGGCCGTTCCCCTGGTGCGCTTTGTGAATGTGCCGCGATCTGTGGGCGGGCCAGCCTGGCGCCTCGCTGGGGCGGGCTGCGGGATCGCTGCTGAGCTCCCAGCATCGGCCCTCGTCCGCAGGCCATGCAAAACATGCTGATCGAGAACCAGCTGGACCCCTCGCTGGAGCCCTTTGCCAAGTCCATCGTCGCAGTGCCGCTGGGTAGGTCGTGCTGTGGTGTGGACTGCTGTGCTTGATCGCGCGGGTGGCTTTGCCGTTGCTGGTTGCCAACTGTGGGTGTCTCTGGGTGGGTTGGAACGTGAGCAGCCTTGGGCTGTGTTACTCCAAATACTAAAAAGTACAAATACATACCGTCCGACTCGCCTCTGCAATGCATCACTCTTCTGCCTGTCTGCTCCCTGGGTGCAGTCCACCCGGGCATCGCGCACGCGCTTGCCGCCTACTACGGCTCCCTGGGAGGGCTGATGGACATGCTGCTGGACCCCAATCGGTGAGGAGGCTTGTGTGTCAGCCCATGTGCTGGTGGGGTCGGCCAGGTTGCGCAGCGCCCGCCCAGTGGTGCAGCACAAGCATGCATGCATCCGGTGATGGCTGCTGTCCAATAGCTGCGCCCCAATGCCTTTCTCAACCCCTTGCAGGAGCGACGTCGACAAGGAGTCAGAGATCAAGCAGATGACTCGAACCCGCAAGAACGGCGGCAAGGATGGCATGCGGGTGGGCCCTGCCGCCGCGCGGCAGCTGCTGCAGCTGCTGCGCAGCAGCGACCCTAACTTGCGCATCAGCAGCAGCGGCAAGGAGAGCGAGGGCTGAGTGGTGGAGGGCTGCCTCTCCAGCAGGCAGCAACGACCGAAGCAGACGCCAGCTGGAATGAATAGCAGGCGGCTGCAACTTGGGACCGCCAGCCAAGATCAACCGACCAACTGACTGACTCAATGGGCTGCGTGTACATGAAGGCGACGCACCAACTGTTCCCCACTGCCATGGCCTTTGCACCGCATGCCCAACCACACTTTCACCGCACTCAATGATGAAATAACAATTGGTTTTGGTACATCGCAGCGCGAGCAACAGGTGCTCCTTGCCGGAGCAGGCACAGCAAGCATTTGCCAATAGCAGGACAGAGGCGGTGAGGCCAGCAAAGGGAATACAAGGGAGGTACCACAGACATTGAGGCATTCAATCCAAAATGGTGTACAAAATTGCAGCCCTGAGGCAATGGGGCAAGGTGGTACAATCAAGCATGGACCCGCGGACGGCATGCTACAGGGCAAAAACGGGCCACGGCCGACGCTCCTGTGCTCATTCACGCACCCAGGCGGACAGCGGGTAGGCCGCCTCACTGATGATCTTGAACACCAGCTCCTGGGGCAGCAGGGCCAGGCCCGCCGCCGCCACCGCGCCCGCACAGCTGTCGGCGTCGGGCGGCGACACACCGGGGCTGTCCCCTCCAGCCGCCGTGGCCACCACAGTGCTGCCGCTCACGCCGCTGGCCTGGCTGCTCTCCTGGCAGGCCGCCCCGCACTCCTGCTCGCTCTCCTCCTCGCTCAGCTCGCCGCACAGGCCCCTGCCAAGCAGCTGGCGCTCCCCGCCGTAGCGCGCCGCCAGCAGCAGGGTCTGCTCCAGAGTGATGGAGGGGCGTGAGGGCTTGAGGCTGAGGGAAGACGCAGCAGCTGCATATGTGTGCATACTTTCTGATGAGGCATGCCGAGTTTGCCACCCAACCTTTCCCTCACCTTAGCGGCGGCGCGGAAGGCGGGCGGGAAGGTGGCATGCGAGGCGGGGCTCCACGCGGCACGGCAGTAGGTCTGCCACACGCGCCTGTGGGCGTGGGCGGAAAGGGAGTATAAGATCAGGAGGCCAACAAGGGTGGAGGATGGCCAGGCGGGTGAAGGCACAGGCAAGCAGCAGGCAGCACGAGTGTGCACGGCGGACCTTCTGCATGACAACGTCCGTCCTCTAGCAAGGATGTGGTGGGCATGCGCGGCAGCGCAATCTAGACTCCCTGCCTACTCCCCACCTTCTCCAGCACTCACCGGTTGCGGCCCTCCACATCCAGCTGCGCCAGCTCGCGTGGCTGCAGGCCCTCCACGCGCCCCATGCGCCAGATGCCGTCGGCGCACATGCCGCAGTGGTCTGCAGCGGGATCAGGTGCAGAGCGGTTGAGGGATGGGCCTGAGGTTGGGAAAGATGGTGCATGCAAGAGCAGTCCCTGACGTATCCAGCCGGATTGGAGTGTGTCATAACAGCGCAGCCAATGTCACACCCACCCCACCCTGCCCAGCCACGCAGGCAGCACTTCTCACCCTTGAACACGCGGATGCGGAAGCCAGCCTCGTACAGAGCGTCCATCATGCGCAGCGCGTGAGCCTCCAGCCTGGCCAGCTCGCCAGCCGCCCGCGCCTGCGCACGCGCCAGCGCCTGCGCCTCCTCGCCATAGCTGGACGGCGGCCAGTTGGAAGGTGCGTTACCCATCTGGGCACGCACCTGCGCCAGTAAGAGGAGTGAGTGAGAAGAGGACTCTCAGTTCTCAAAGCAAACACATTCCAGACAGGAGCACCTGCTGCGCGCAACACCGTCCCAGGCTCCTCCTGCGCATTAACAGCCCCTGCCCGCCTCACCGTCATCACAAGGACCACACGATAGTGCGGCGCATCTTGCAGCACCTCTGCAGCAGCCGCCTCTGCCATCACCCGAGCCGCCAGCTCCTGGTGGCGCTGCAGCAGCAGCAGCATGGGGCCTGCCGGGGAGGTGGAGACGGAGGAAGGCAGGCTGGATGAGCAGCGATGGTGGGGGGTGCACATGGGAGACCAATAAAGGAGTTTAACACATCAGCAATGCCGGCTCAGCAGCTCCTTCAGCCACGCCGGCATTGTGGGCACAGCAACGTCTTCAGCCACAGTGGCGGGGGCAGCAGCGAGGAAGATAAGACTCACAGTTGAGGCTGGACTCGGCAAAGCTGCTGGCGGGGCTGGGCGGCAGCAGGGAGCGCGGCACGCAGCTCAGCAGCGCGTCCACGCCCTCTGGGCTGAAGGACCACACTGCAAGGGTGGGAAAAATGTGTGCGGGACAGGCACCGGTGAGCTAGGTTGCTAGATCTCCGATGGGCAGAGCACGGCCCAGACAAAGGGGCAGGGCAGGCAAGCACCAGAAGGCCGAGCATGCCAGCGGCAACCCCACCCCACCCCTACC
>VIYQ01004550.1:0-11373 GCA_009928355.1 Chlorella sp. CH2018 | reverse complement strand
GAGGGAGGGAGGGAGGGAGGGAGGCATGCAGCAGTTGTGTGGCACGGTTGCCATCCCATGCCATGCCATGTGGCGGGATGCCATGCATGATGGCCTGGCAAGCATTTGGTCATGTGCATGAGACCTCATGACATGTTGCGCTCATGCCAGCCCATGTTAATGCCAGCCCATGCCACATGACATGCGTGTCCATGCCGAGGCACACGGCATGCCTCCACATGATGCCATGCCCGTGCTGCCCCGCAACCACCCCTCATGACATAGGTTGGCATGTTCCTCTCTGCCTCTTTTGCTCCTGCAGTGCCCGGCAGCCCCAAGGAGCCCCCCATTATTGACGGCCCGCCCGGCGAGGGCGAGGAAGGCCTGCAAAAGCTGCTGTTCGTGGCCAATTATGCCGGCGCGGTGGACGCAGCCATTGAGGTGAGCTGTTGATTGGGTTTGTGGGGGCCTGTGTTGCTAGGCAGGGAGGTGTTTTTTTTTGCGGCCGACTGGACGCTGCCATCGAGGGGGGGCGGGGCGGGGTGGGGCAGCTGGCGGCAGACATGACAGACCCAACTCAGTTTTGCTGAGCAGTCTGAAGCAGCGCGCATGGCAGCAATTCACAGTCGACAAATGCCCTCTCTTTCTGCGCAGGCCAACCGGCACGCGGATGCCATGGTCATCGCCTCGGTGGTCGGCGGGGAGCTGTGGGACAAGGCCCGCAAGGTGGGGTGCACTCTGCAGTTGCAGTTTGTTGACGGTGGAGCTAGGGCTCTGCTCAACCCTGCTCTCCACTGTCCTGGGGGGAGAGGCCTGCGTGCGCCCGCCCCCGCACTCTGCATGCACTGGAATGCGAGGCATCCACTGAGCACACTCAAGCCAAGGCATCCACTCCCTCTGTTCCCTGCGCGTCCCACCCGCTTGAACACAGGCATACATGGTGGCGCACCCCCGCCCCTTCATGCGCATGCTTCACTCTGTGCTGTCCGGAGACTGGATGGGTGCGCAGCTTGCCTGGCGGCTGTGTTGGGGCATGCCGCATTACATGACAGACATGCCCCTCATTCTGTGCAAACGCAGCTCGTCAGCAGGCACGCTGTCTGCAAACAGGCGGCGCCAGTGTCTTGCAGCAGCAACTCCATGCCGCTCAGCGTGCCCAGCATGCCCCTCCTGCTGGCTTCCCGCCCTCCCCCTGCAGCCTTTGTGGCGGCGCGGCACCCCGGCGCATGGCGCGAGACGCTGGCCGCGATCCTCACCTCCGCACCATACGACCAGTTTGAGAGCCTGCTGTCCGCGTTGGCAAACCGCCTGGCGGCTGCGGGTGAGTGCGGACGTTACGCTTGCAACTTTGTCGGCATGTACCGCTTCTAGCGCAAGCCTGCTAGGCCCATCCTGCTGCCGCTACGGCGTGCTCTGCTCCCGCAAGTGCCGGCTTGCCGCATGGCGCCACATCCTGCTGGACCTGCACTGCAAGTGTCAACTGCCCTCTCCCTGCCCCTGTGCCCTGCAGGCATGCCGCACGCTGCCACGCTGTGCTGCATCTGCGGCGGCGACGTGGACGCGGCGGTGCGGCAGTGGGGCAAGGCGGCTGTGGGCAAGGACGGTGCGGCGCCCAGCGTGGATGCCTTGGAGGTGCGTGGAAGCGCTGTTATGGTTCCTGGTTGGGTGGCAGTATTGGGCCGGTGAGGCACAGGCTGGGTGGTGCCCAGCGTGGATGCTTTGGAGGTGCGAGAGTGGGCTGTGGCGGCTCGCCCTCGTTGCGCTGCCCGGCGAGGAGCAAGCGCTTGTTTATATCTGTGCATCGCCACCGTCAACGTCTGTTGCCTGTCGCCGGACCTCCGTGACGAGGACCTTTTACCCTAAAGAATTGCCAACAAGAACAACATGCCGTGCTTAATGCTGCCGTTGTTTGCAGGCCCTGATGGAGAAGGCTGTGGTGCTTGGCCTGGGCGTGAACAAGGCCTCCGCCTCCGAGGCGCTGTCAGGTGGGGTCTGGGATGGGGGCGGGCTGGGAAGGCAGCCGGCTGCTATCATCAGCGACAGCTGGCAAGGTGCCAATGCATGCGTCACGTGCCTCTTTGGCCCTGCTGGGTGGGCCGTTCCGGCGGCTAGGCAGGCAGTGGACCGGGAGGGCAGCTGTTCAGCGCTTGCACATGCCATGCCTGCATGCTGCTCACCTTTCTGTGCTGCTGTGGTGCCCACCCCTCCTCCCCCCACAGACCTGATTGAGCGGTACGCACAGCTGCTGGCTGCCAACGGCCGCCTCAAGATTGCGCTCGAGTACCTGCAGATGATCCCAGGTGGGAGTCGGTTGAGTGTGTGTGGCTGCATAGCTGCTGCGTCCGAGAGCAATGATTAGCATCGCGGCTCAACCTTTCCTGGTGGCAAACCACAGCTTGCCGTGCTCCTCGCGTCTTGCGCCTCGCAGGCGAGCCCAGCGCGGCCGTGGCGGTGCTCAGGGAGCGGCTCTTCAGGGCGGCGGCCGGCAGCGACCAGGTGCCGGCGGGCATGGCGCCGCCACCCTTCCCCTTCACTTCGGGTGTGTATGCAGGCGATGGTGCTGCAACAGTCAGGCTTGCTGTGTGGTTGGGATAGCAGTGAGGATCTGATTTCCCGGGAACTTTGTGCGCATGCACAGCTCCTGCATTCAAGTGCACGAGTCTGCAGGCTTTGCCCTGCTGGTCCCAAATCAGTCACCGGCACTCATACCCCCTTGTTTTCGCACTCGTGCCCTTGCAGAGGACGTGACACCCAGCCCGTACGAGCAGCAGACGGCTGCTGCGGGCGGCTACGGCCAGCAGGCAGTGTCTGGCTACGGCCAGCAGGCAACAGGCGGCTACGGCCAGCAAGCTGCCTCTGCCTACGGGCAGCAGGCGGCTGCCACTTCTTACGGCCAGCAGGCGGCCCCCAGCACCTACCAGCAGCAGGCGGCAGCTGGCTACGGCTCGCAGTACGGCTCTGGTTACGCCCAGCCCTCTCCCAACGGTTACAGTGCAGCAGGCAGCGGCTACGGCGGTGCCGCTGCGGGCGGCTATGGCGCTGCGGCCGCCGCCCCCTCGCCAGTGCAGCCGCAGCCCACCCCCCAGCAGCCGCAGCAGTTCCAGACATATGGCGGCTATGGCGGTGCAGCGCAGCAACAGCAGGTGGCGGCGCCTCCTCAGGCACAGCCACAGGCCTACCAGCCTGCGTATGGCTCCATGTCTTCCCCTCGGGGCGCCACAGCTGCCCCGCAGCAGCAGCCGGCTGTGTTCCAGCCGGCTGCAGCTCCTCCCGCTGCCACTGCGGCGCCGCCTGCGGTCTACCAGCCGGCGGCTGCGCCCCAGGCTTACACCCCGGCTGCTGCGCCGCAGGCCTACACGCCCACGGCGGCTGCACAGGGCTACGGCGCTGCGCCCCCCGTTGGTCCCCCGCCCTCTGCTGCCCCAGCGGCCGCCGCCGCACCGCCGCCGGTGTATCAGCCGCAGGCCGCCCCCGCCCCCACTCCCACCGTCTACCAGCAGGCTCCGGCGGTGCCGTCTGCAGTGGCCCCTCCTGCTGTGTACGCCCGCAGCGGCTCGCTGACAGGTGGGGCCAGCGGCCAGCTCCCCTCCCCCACATTTGTGCCGCAGCATGTGCAGCACCCCGCCGGCGCGGTGGCGCCCGCCGCGCCCAAGTGTGAGTTGCATTGGCAGGCGGCTGTGGGGGTGCTGCCGGCGGTGTGATGGTGGTTGTTGCCTGGCAGCGGAAGCATGCAGGGACCGCATTTTCACCCTTTCCCCTTCCATAGCATGCCTCAAACCCGGAGCCTGTTTCTGCCTCGCAACCCGAATGCTTCCTGAGAGCCGGACACTGTTCTCACACCCACTACCTTGCAGCGGGACCCACACCGACGCCCATCACCGCTCCGCCGCCGCCGCCCCCCGCGCCGCCCGCCAACATTTGTATCAACACAGCAGGTGGGCTAAGTGATGCAACAAGATGTGCACTGAGGATGTATCTGAGGTTGCGAGGAATTTTCTGAGGGGGCACAGCTGTGGGTGGGTAACCAGCCGGGCACCACACCCTGCCAGGCCCTACAAGGCAGCATCGCCGCACACCTGCGCCCCTCTGCACTGCTCCCTCACGGCTGTGTAATCCCCTCAAACGCCTGTCCCTGCTGCCAGATGTGTCAAGTGTGCCGCCGCAGCTGCAGCCGGTGGTTGCTTCACTCACCAACCTGTACCGGGTGAGAGAGGGTGGGGCGGTCTGAACAGCTGCCGTTGGCAGGCATTGCCTTGTGACGCTGCACAGCCGTGTGCCATTGTGGGCAGCGCTTGCTCGTGGCGCGCACGTCGATTTGTCTCAACCCCGCAGTGCACCAAGCATGCATGCAAGGCAGCGGCGAGTGCGCACCCCGGCCAGGAGCGCTAGCCGTGATTCTCTGCAAGCCCTCTCACCCGGCCGCCTATTTCCTGCTCGCTGCCCCAATCAGGTGTGCGAGGCGGCGGCGGGCGCGCACCCCGGCAAGAAGCGCGAGGTTGAGGACAGCAGCAAGAAGCTGGGGGCGCTGTTCTGGAAGATGAACAAGGGTGGGTTGCAAAGGGGGGTGGAGCGTGCTGGCAACAAGGGTGTAAGGGCATTCGGCATCTGCGGGCTGCCTACGGGTCGTACCTGGGTAGAAGGGACAGCAGCCCGGGAGATGACACTACAAAATTCAGCTGCCTGGAAGCTCACCAGTGTGGCCTGCCATTGTGGCCTGCCCCATGCCCCTTCCACCTGCAGGCGAGGTCAGCCAGTCGGTGGCGGGCAAGCTGCTGCAGCTGTGCCAGGCGCTGGATGCCGGCGACTTTGTGACGGCCACACACCTGCAGGCAAGGCAGCACGGCCGGGCATGGGCTGGTTTGCAGGCCGTTGCTCCGGGCCGCGGCCGCTTCAACCAGCTGCCTTGCACGGGCTGGCTTTCGGGCCTTGCTCCGGCGTTGCTCCGGTCCACAGTCGTGCAGCAGTGCAAGCTTGAGCCTGGCCGTCACCGATGGCAGGCCAAGCGAACGGGCTGGCTGTGTCTGCCTGCCTCCCCTGCCTCCAAGCTCCCCTCTGCCTGTCGCGATGCGCAAATGCAGGTCAGCCTGACGACCAATGACTGGGACGAGTGCGCCGCCTGGCTGACGGCGCTCAAGCGGCTCATCAAGGCGCGGCACACGATGGGCTGAGCTGCCCCAGCACCCCAGCTGCAGCCACTGGACCCGTTGTGTCGTATGCGCTGGCTCGCTGTGTGCACCGTGCAGCACGCCCCTTTGTAAGGCGACTGGAATCGCCGACATTCAATGGAATAACGCGGTGGCGGGCGTGCATTGGCTGTTGAATGTGTGACAAACAGTGCAAGTGTGCCAGCTTTCCGCTCACATCTCCACTGCCAAGCCCCCTAGCTCTCCGTTCACAGCAGTCAGTCGTCAACTCGATGCCGCCTGACAGGCCAGGATTTCACAAGAGCCAGAGTATGGCGCAACAGGGCGTAGGGAGTGGCAAGTAGACTACTTGGGCGGCCTGGGTGCCTGCCGCTGCACGTGTCGGAGCTTGCCGCCCCAGCGCCGCCCCGCGGGCGTGGCCAGCCAGGCGCGGTTGAAGGCTCCCAGCTCAGCTGCGGTGCAGCCGGCACGAGCACACAGCCGGTCAGGTTCGGAGAGAAGGCGGAGCAGTGTACGGGTGCCTCGGGAGAGGTATTTGTCCCACACAGCAGGGCGGCGCTGCCGCAGGAAGTCGGCACGCATGGCAACGCTAGCAACACTAACAGTCACAAATCGAGTGTAGCGTGTGAGGAACTCATAGCTGCTGATCGCCAGGTATTCATCTGCCCAGGCCAGCAGTCGCTGCTTGGCCTCACCCTCCCAGTTATTAGTCAGCACAGGCGGATGCTTGTGCACGACTGCCGCCACTTGGCTGCTGCTCAGCCCCAGCTGCTGCAGGCTGGCCCAGTTGGCTTGGAGTGCTGCCGGACCTGCACGCCACAGGCCACCACAACGCTGCACCAGCGCCTCGCCCTGCTGCAGGTACTGCTGCTGCAGCTGACTGGGCGCACCGTCTGCTGCCTGCAACAGCTCTCCCAGGGCTTCGGCTGACGCCTGCTGGCGGCCTGCCGGGTCCTTCAAGCCAATGCTGCCGATTGTTCCCCTGTCGGCTTGGCTGTACCCGCCTTCTTGCCAGCGCCGGTCAAACTCGGCAGGGGCCAGGCGGAGTGCTGGCGACAAAGCAAGGTCAGCCACTGCACCGCGGGCAAGCAGGGAAGCAAAAGTAGCAGTGTCAGCTGAGCCTGGTGCCACAGAGTCAGGTTGAAGCTTGGGGTGGCAAGGCAACTGCCGCCATCACAGCAAAGAGCTTAACATGCTGCACAGCTCATGCTGTCGGAGCCATGCACCCATATATCATGCTCACACCAAAAGACTGATGTGCAGTCCCAACCAGCTCATGCCGACTTGTCAGCCTTGCTCACCCTGCTGCGCCGACAGCTCGCCGCTGGCCTGCAGGCGCTGCAGGTGAGCCGCCATTGCCTCCGCACGCTCAAAGTTGTTCACTAGCATTACTTTGTTAAGCAATGCCGCCGCTGTCTTTGCATCGCTGATGCCCAGCTGCCGCCGCAGCCGCAGGTTGCCGTCAATCAGGCTGGCCAGGTTGGCCTGAGCTAGCAGTCGCGCTGCAGCAGTGGGGTACAGCCATAGCGCCACACCCAGCTGCGTGGCCCCCGGCGGTGACTGCACAGTACGGGGGTCGTCTGGCAGCAGGGCCGCCAGCTGCCGCAGCGCCACCAGGCTGCTGCTGAAGGTGGCGTGCGTTGTGGTGAGCAGACTGGGGAACTGCCCAAACAGCTGCTCAATGGTGGCTGTGTCAAGGCCCTCCGCCCGCAGCGCCGCAATGTTGGCCGCAAGGTCGCGCTGCAGCTTCTGTTCGGTCGTTCTCGCGCCGGTAACAATGCCATACCGCCATCCTCCGCGAGTGATGGATGCAGCCTGCGTGCCGCTGATGCCGTCTGAGCTGAAGCCCTGCTGCCGCAGGAAGCGCCACAGCGGCAGCTCGTCGGCTGCATCCTCCTGTGCTCCACTGCTGCCCGCAGCAGCTAGCACTGGCTGCAGCCGGTGCGCTGCGCTGTGCTGTGCCTGATGCCGGGGGGCAAAGGAGGCGCAGGGTCCAGCTGTCCTGGCGCTGCGGCTGCTGCTGCTGCTGGTGCCTGTGCTGCCGGCACCTCTCCTGCCCTGGCCGCTGCCGCCATGCCCCTGATTTGCACGCTGCTGCATTGTAACCACCGAAGCAGCAGCAGGCGGCGCACACCTATAGGCAGGTGTGCTTGCAGCAAGACACTGTCAAGCAGACGTCCTTGGCAGAGCTTCACAAGACTGAGAGATGGTGCGCAGCTGAGCTGGTCCCCTGACAAGGCCTCATGATCCGCCCATCTCCAGCGGCCCGCTCACTTGCCTGGAGGCCAGCATGACCATGTTGTACGTACTCCGGTGTCAGCACGCCCTGGAAAAATTCCGGCACCTGCAGGCAGGCAGGGCGGGGCAGCAGCCGGTGTCGAGCTCCACTTGAGGCAAGGAAAGTGAGCGGCGGCGGCGGCGACGGCGGCAGCGGCGGCGGCTCAGCCGCGAGCAAGGGCGAGCAAGGGCCAGCAAGGCTCACCTCAGGGTGTCAGCAAGCGGCGCGAGGTGCGATCACCCAGCTGCCTTGCCTCAAGCGGCTGGGGTGGGTGCCGCAGGGTCGCGGGGCGCCGGCTGCCTGCCGCTCGGCCGCCACAAAGTTTCGGAGTTTGCTCACAGTTTGTTATTATGCAGTGGACTTACTTTGGCAGTCTGGACCGCGCTTGCATGGGCCCAGCGCACGGGGCGGGGAGGCCTGCCGCCGCCAGCATCATGCGAGCAGCAGATCAAACAGAAGCTGCCAAAGGCGGAGCTCTCCACAACAGCACTTGTTTGCTGTAAGCTGGGTGAACTGCTGCCACACTGCCGGAACGGCGCAGAGCAAGCGCCTGCCCTGCCACTGAAGGCTTCGCACGCCGGTGCGAAGCCGCCGGGCGCCAAGCCACCTGGCGCCAGACTGTTACACGTGCAACCATGAAAGGGCAAGTGAGTGCGTGATTTGAAGTGGCCGGGAGCGGCTGTGCTGACAAGTGAATGTGTGGCGGGTGGCGGAAAGGCATTGGGGGTGGGGAGGCTGAGAAGGGAGAGAGGCTGAAGGCATTGGTTGGTTTCAGAAAGCGGCGCTGTACAGCATGTCTGGCCAAAGATTTGCAGGGTGGAAGGGTGCAGGGGGGTTGGAAAAGGCGGCAGGTGATAAGTGGGAAAATGAGTGGCGGTTAAGGCAGGCATCGCGGATTGGTTGTGTGAAGGGTGTATGTGGTAGGTGAGGGGGTGCAGGGTCATGAGTTGTCGCGGGGTGGAACAGCTGGCAGCAGCTTAACATGCCGGTGGGGTGGGGTGGGGTGGGGTACTGACAAGATAAGCAGGCAGAGAGCGGTGCAAACAGACAAGGGGATCCGGAGGCAACGGAAGACGGCAGTATGTTACGGACGAGGCGCATCACCTTTGTACAGCACATGTGCGCATAGAGCTTGGACGGTCGACGTGTTTCGAGTGGTTCCAAGGCGTGGGGCGTGCAGCCCTTAGATGCGGATCGGGATCACTTTCGCTCGCCCATCGGGCGTCCTCCACGCCCAGATTTGTGCCTGCAGCAGGAAGAATAGGGCGAAGCTGAGGGGTTTGGCATGCAGCCTGGTAGGTGTGTGACCGTTGGCAGCCAGAATGGCGCCCCCTAGCGTCCCCAGCAGCAGCAAGCTGGCTGCCGCTTGCACCGGTACTCACATCCACAATCTGCGGCGGCGTTTCAGGCGGCATCGTCACTTGCTCCTTGTTTGGGAACCGGGGGTAGGTGACCAGCAGCACATCGCTGCGGGGAGACGAGACGAGGCAATGCAAGTGGTTGTTTGCTGTTGTTCCTGTTTTGTTTCCAGCCGCGGGCGAGCACACAGAGTGGGGCTGCGCATGCCGTGCGGATCGAGCAGCCTCTGCTGGGCTCCTCAGGTGCACAGCCAGCCGGCCACACGGTGCAGTCATCACAAGCCTAGGGCATGCGCCCTCATCAACCACCCAGCCTCTGCTCACTGGCGGGTGACGGGCTTGAAGATGGTGCCTGAGCAGCTGGTGCCCAAGCACTTGGTGGAGGGATAGGCGTGCTTGTTGAAGACCTCTGTGTAGTCGCACACTGCAGATGCGCGGCAGGGTGGAGAGTAGGAGCGGATCTGGAGGGGTGATGTGCAAGTGCATATGCGGAACAGGTGGGATCCAGGGGTGGTCCTGCAGCGGCAGCTGCCAGGCAATGTTCCGCGGCACGTGTGCTGTTTCACCCAAGGCAAGACAGGTGTAACAACTGTTATTGAGTGACTGACTGATTGCACGCGACACCCACACCCGCCCCTCCCCCCTGACGCACCTGCCACCTTGCCCGGCGGGCACACTTGCAGCGCCTTGTCTGCAGGCGCCACCATCACCATCAGCGGGTGCTCCGCTTTCACGGTCCAGTTGGCCACCGCCACCTCTGCGCGAGGAGGGAGGGTGCCGGGAGATGTGTGTGTGAGGGAATGCGCAAGGGGGTGACGTCACAGGCCTGCTTGCCAGCCACAGATGGCATTCGAGGTGTGCTGTGTTTCTGAGCGGCAGCGGCGGCTGCTTTGAGCCAAAGTTGCACACCAAAAGTGCACAACCCAGCGCCACCCACCGTCCAGCTCGAACCCTGTCTGGCGGTAGTTGCGTGGGAAGCCGCCCGGGTACACCACCTGGAAGGGAAGAGGAAGGAGCGGTTGGGAAGGGCGCACTTTCAGCAGCCGTAGCAACTTGCAGACCAGCCAGCACCTGCCTTGCTGTAGGTGCTCTGCTTGCTGCCGCCACAGCCGCCGCTCTCCCCCCGCACCTTGTGCAGCCACACACGCGGCTACTGTGTGGCGGTGAGGAGCAACCCAGACAGTTGCATGGCCCCACAGGCAACTCCACTCTGCAAGCAGCAAGTATCCAAGCTGCACAGCCTGCTCACGTAGCCGGGCATGCCCATTGGGAACTGGCCCCCCGCACGAATGACCTCCGGGATCGGCTGGTTGGGCGGGCACTTGTGCTCTGCGGCAGCGCAGGCAAGCATGGCGGGTGGGCGAGTGAGCGGGTGTGTGGTGCAGGTGGGTGGGCGGGCGCATGACAAGCCAGGCTGGCAGGTGCGCATGCCACTCCTCAGTCGCATGGCTGCGCTGCAAGAGATGTGTCCAGCAGCCTGTGCCCCCAGCAACAGATCAGCACAATCTGCACCACCATCCCGCACTCTCAACACCACATGTCCCACAACCCACACCCACCCGTGATGCGGACGCTGTAGTGGAAGGGCGGGCTGGCGCGGGGGCAGCGCGTGTCGTTGCGAGCCAGGCACTCCTCGCTGCCCTGCGCCAGCTGCTGCATCAGGGCTGGGTTGGTGGTCCAGAACTCGCGCGAGCTGATGGCCCTGCAAAGTAGCATGGGAGGAGAAGGGACATGTGAGCACACAATCAAGCGCGGGTTAATGGCGGCGGTCCAGAGTTTGCGTGAGCTGATGGGCCGGTGATGTCCACACACAGCCCATTCCCCGCCTCACCATTGCAGGGACGGCACATGATAGAGGGTGAACGAGCACTTGGTGTTGGGCGGCTGCACGCGAGGGGGAGAGGGCGGCGGCGGAGCAGGAGTGTGGGGGTTGGGAAGTAGGTGCCGAGCAGCTCAGAGCTGCTCAGTGCAGAGCAACGGCTCCTCTGCCTTGCTGCTGGAGAGGCCATGCCCCGCTCGATCAACTAGCTAATTATAGTGCGCAGATGTGCACACAGCTGCATGCCCTGTGCAGGTGCAAGCTGCTGCCGCCGTGCAGCAGCACCAACCCAGCCAGGCGATGCCGCAACCCTGCCCAGGCTCACACCTGCACCACACAGCTGGCGTCAGGCTGGCGGCCACCCGGCAGTGGGTCCCCATCGTTGATCCCCAGCTCGTCCACTTCGCCATTGCCAACCACGCTGAAGTATGCCTGGGGACAGCAGGAAAAGCAGAGGGTGGGGCAACGGGTGAGCTGCGCATGCGCGTCGTGCAGCATCAAGATGGCACGCTCAGGCCCTGCTGTGCTCTGCTTGCGCCGCGCATCGGCGGCCGGCCTGCACAGCCCTGCTTTTGGTCGCAACCCCGCAAGTAGCGCACACCCGCCCGCCACCCACCGTGTGGTATTCTGTGCTATGGACAGTGTACTCTCGCGACACGGCACAGATGAGGCCGGTGGCCAGCGACTGCTGCCGCCCCATGTTGATGGTGCTGCTGAACATGCTGGGGTTGTTGATGCCTGCGCTTGGGTGGGTGTGCGTGGGGGGCGGGGCGTGTGGTGGGCGTGTGAGAGGGT
>VIYQ01004544.1:0-27332 GCA_009928355.1 Chlorella sp. CH2018 | reverse complement strand
ACCCCCACCCCTAACACCCCACCCCACACCGCCCCACAGATCAACGACTTTGCGCTGCTGCTGCTGGACCGCCCCTCCACGATGCGCCCGCTGCTGCGCCTGCCACCTGGTAAGACCACTGGTCCACTGGTCCGCTGGCAGCCATGGGGCTGCGGCACGACAGCATGCGCACAACTGGCGGCTGGCCCATTGCCTCCCTGGGGCGGTTCATTGCCTACCTGGCAGCAAAGAACGGAGCGGTGGCCCATCGCTTCCTTGTGTTGCCTGCCCGCATGCCTGCACACCCACATTGGCCTGCCCGCCAAACCTGCCCTTCGCCGCCCCTGCCGCGCCGCCGCCTGCTGCAGCTGTGCCGCGCCCCGCGGCTGCGGCAGGAACGCCGCTGACGGCTGTGGGATGGGGTATCGCGTTGACCAGTCAGAAGGAAGCATACGAGCCCGATGTGCTACAAGAGGTGGGCGGCTGGGTGCAGCTGCATGCAAGCTTTGGCAGAGTGCCAGCAGCATTCCGGGCCTTCAGACTCCTTGTTACCAGCATGGCGAGCGCCAGTCTGTTAGCTGTACAGTGAGGCCACATGCCTCTTCCTGCCCAGGTTGGCAATACCGACCTCCATCCTCCAATCCCGCAGGCTGTGATAGACATGATGCCGCTGAAGGACTGCGCCCCTTACTTTGATCCCCAAGACACGTGGGATTCGCAGTTCTGCGCAGGTCAGGGGCTGCAAGTGTGCCGCATGCCTCCGGGCTGCATCGCGCATTGCCAGAGCCAGCGTGACTAGAACTGCTGGCGGGTGGGCCGCCGCGGAGCGTGCAGCTGGCACACCAGATGCAGCACCGGTGACACCCATCCAACATGCATGCCTCTCGTCTGCAGGTCGCCCAGAGAAACGCATCGATACCTGCCAGGTGACTTGTGCTTGCAGCCTGCTCTGAGGCTGGCAGCTGGGTTTGAGCGGGCACCGAACAGCTGAGCGCGGCGGCCTACTGCAAACAGCTGTGCCTTTTGGAGCGGCATTAGGGCGTTGATTGGGTCGGCAGGCCACATGCATCAAGGATATGCCAGTCGGCTTGCAACTGGGCGGCGCCCGCTCACCGCCACGCAATGCGCCGATGTCGCAGGGCGACAGCGGCGGTCCGGTCTTGTGGAGGAGCCCTGGCGGCCCCACTGGAGACGTGGTGGTTGGTGTGGTGTCCTGGGGCCGCGGCTGCGCGGCCAAAACACCGGGCGTGTACGCTGACGTGGCATTCGCCTCCCAATGGATCCAGAACACCATCCAGGTGGGCCTAGCAGCTGCCGGTCCAATCAGTAGGCAAAGAGGGAGTGGCTGAGGAACTGTTGCAGGTGCCAGTGCAGCGCCGATCTGCAGCGGCTGGCACTACTGGCGGGATCCATCCTTTGCCTGCTGGTGCTGCCGCTGCTGCCATCCCCGGCTGACCAGCCTGTTGCCTCGTGCTCCGCTGCAGTGGATGCTGCGAGAGGACGCCGCTGGGCGCATCCCCAGCCCCCCTACCAAGCCCGCCTGATTGCGCTGTAAATCGCTGGAACGCCCGTGATCTGTATTGCTCGGCGCGGCTGAGTGCACCATCAGTCGACGCTGTCCCAAGACCAACCAAGTTGCCCCCAAGCCAATGTGTATCAGCACAAAGACAGCTGCACCAGGATTTTTGATTCACCTGATCGAAAAGTAACGCACTGCATGTGTACACGCTTCCTTCTACTCTGCACTGTGCTATCCCAGTTTCCCACATATCTCTTGCTGTCGACTGAGATCCTATTAACACTTCAAGCCCGCATGCCGTTCAGAATCAGCAGCGCTGCGGCCGTGCGCGCTTGAAAGCGAGACAGACAGAAAGAAAGAGAAGGAGGGGACGCCCTCAGGCGTGGGTTGAGGAAGCGGGCGGGGCGAGACAGCTGAGGGCCAGGCCCCTCCCGCTACCGGTGAGGTGTAGGAGCAGCAGGGTGGCCTGAGCCCACCCCTGCGCTGTGTGTGCGGCGTGCTGGCGTGACCCAAAAGCTGCGGCATTGCCGTGAGCCAAAAGGCTGTGGTGTTGCCAAGAGCCAAAGGCTGGCGTCTGGGGAGGCAATGGCCAAGCCATCATTCGGGCCCCGTGGGCTTGCCTGGGATGCGCCCTGCCGCGTCCTCATACAGCAGCCACTGCGGCAGGGGACCAGGGAGCATCGGGCCGCTGAGCCATGGGCCCAGGTTGGGCAGGCGGCCCGGGTTGGGCTGGGCAGGTGGGCCGGGCTGGGCAGGCGGCAGTACAATTGCCCGCAAGGCTGCAGCCAGCCGTGCCACCCAGCAGTCGTTGTTCCCAGCCAATGGCGGCACATGGCCGGCGGCAGGCCTCCAACCTGGGTGGTGTTCCGGATCCACTGGGAGCCGGCCGCCAAGTCGGCAAAGACGGCAGAGTCCACATAGCATCCAATGGCCCAGGACACTATCCCAACTGCGACGTCGCCGGCGGGGCCAGACGGGCTCTTCCAGACCAGCGGGCTACCGCTGTCGCCCTGAATGAAAAGGAGCGGGGGAGCTGAAAACGTGGGGCGTTTGCATGCGTCAGCGGGCAGGGCGGCCTGGCCAAGCACTGCTGAGCCTGCCCACAGGCACCCTGCACAGGGCGCGTGCGTCGCAGTGGATGCGAGCCTGGCGCCGCTGGGGACAGCATGCCCGACACAGCGCACACATAGCAACCATGAGCCCAGCACTGCTGTCCACTGACGTTGCATGTGTTGGTTCCGCGCCGGCCTGCAGCAAGGGTATGAGAAGAGTGAAAAGCATGGCACTGACACAGCTTGGCATGATATGACGTGAAGGCGGTGTGCAGTGGCGACATTGGCAGCGGCGCCGGCAGCGGCGGCTGCAGCAGCTGTTGCCAACTGAGCTCACCCGCGCAAAACTGTGCATCCCACTTCTCGCCAGCGGTGTAGTTAGACGCGCAATCCTTCAAGCTGTTCATGCGCATCATGGTCTGCGTGTGGGAGGCCAACAACCCCCCTTATTGAACTTTGCCACTGCGCCGGACGGGCCCCAGCACGCACTGGCTCTCAACTATACCTAAACAAACATCCGACTCACCTCCTTCAGTACTGGCGGGAGAAACTCGGTAGGGAAGCCGTCGCTGTCGAACTTGGCGTCCAGCCCCCAGCCCATTACTGTCAGCTGAGTGCCGGGAGCAGCCGCAGGGCGCGGCAGCGCTGCAGCAGCGGCCGTGGGGACAGGGTGCGGCGTTGGTGGGTGGGTATGCAGGCAGACTGACCAGCAGGGGACTGGCGGGAAAAAGGCCTTGCGGCAGACACTGGGCATCCGTGCTTCACAAAAACAACGAACCCTACCGTCGGGCAGGCGCAGCAGGGGGCGTGAGGTGGCTGGCCGGTCCAACAGCAGCAGCGCAAAGTCGTTGACCTGCACGGGTGGAGAAGGCAGCGAGACGGCTGAATGTAGAGGGCCTGCCACCCCAGCTAGCTGCCCATGCTCTAACCGGCGCCAGCAGCAAAGCTGCGGCCGCAACACTGGCTATAAAGTAGTGTAGCTGCCCACTGCGAGGCACGCAGTGGTGCTGCGATGCTAGCGGTACAAACCGCTCACCACCTGCTCACCGTGTGGCCTTGATAGCTGTACACTCCTGGATGCACCACCGCCCACTTGGCGCGTCGGGCCTGCGAGATTGGCAGGCGGTGCGAGCCGTGAAAGCAGCATTGAAGGGACACCCGGCGCAGGCTGCGTCCCAACCTGGACCAGCTCCCTGGCTTCTCTTCTTCCCCTCCCTCTTTCACTTCTTACCTCGTACTTGCCGCCCTCGGCCGCATAGCCTCCGATGCGGAGCTTCGCAAACACTCTGCCCTCCTCGCGCCACCGCAGGCTGTCAAGCACGCTGCGACAGGTGTGGGTGGATGGGCAGACAGGTACGTTCCCCAAATGCAGGCCAGCGCAAGCAGCCGCCACTGCCGTACCCGCAGCCCGTCAGCATGCACGCACAGCAATGCCACTCCTGCCACACATGACTGATTCAAGGAAACCTCGCAGCTCAAACGGCTTGATGCGTTCAACGAAGTTCTCAGAGAAGCTTCCAGTGCTGCAGCAGGATTCTGCAGCGCAGTGCACCCCCTTTCCTGCAGGCTCACCAGTGTGCTGCAGTCAGCACCACGCGCTCGTGCACCAGAGCGCCGCCTGCATGCAGCAGGGGTAGCACGTACTTACGGTGGGCCAGGGGTTCCCAAGCAGGTTGTGGCAGTTACTCTCCAACGTTTCGACACAGACTCGATCTCGTGCATATGAGCCACGTGCACGGCTGCAGTGGCGGTGGCGGAAGCACGGCCGGGTGGGGCTTGCCACTCCCATGGGGTGCACGCCCTACCGCAGAGGAACCCGGCTTTCGGGTCGACCGAGTCGCGAATGGACACCATGTAGGGGTAGCTGCAGGCAGGGTAAGACGAGGGACAGCGGGTAGCTACCTATAGGTTGCCCTATAGGGCAACGAGAGGCACAGCTGCGAACTGCAACTGCAACTGCAACTCATGGCGGATCGCGCATCTCCCGCTTGTGCGGCCCACACACCAAACTCGCAAGTGGGCTGCCTGACTCGGTGTGCAGCGGGCAGAGAGTCCCCCTCACGGCGCCCCTCTCACCGTCCTTGCGTCGCATTCTTTCCGCCCACGATGAGCTTTCGGCGAGCAATCGAGCTGGACTCAGCATCGGCTTGCAAGCGCCTGCCGGTGGTGCTGCTGGGAAACGGGGTGTTTGGGAGATGGCAAGCCCTGGTGCATCTGGGTTGCAGCGTCATTGGGTGGCCTACTGGGCGGCGGCAAGCTTTGCCCAGACAGCCAGGCCAAAGCGTCAAAGCATTCGCTTGCCTTACCTCCAGCCCATCTCCCCACCCTGCCCGCTACCCACCTGCCACCCCGGATGGGCTTCTGGGAGGCTGTGCCACACTTCCCCTGGCGGCCGTTGGCTGTCTTGGGGCAGGGCACAGGCCAGCTGGGGTCCTGGCAGCGGCCTGTCACGCTGTTCACAACATATGCCGGGTTCCTGCACACCTTGCACCGCCGCACGTCGCCGGGGCACTCGCTGCAGCGAGGGTCCTCGCAGCGCCGGCACTCGCCGTTGTACAGTGACGTGTAGGCGCACCTGGTGCAGCGCGCGCGCTTGGGGGGCGCGAGTACACATTCTTCGCAGTCAAAGCCGCAGGACAGGCACGTCTTGGCGGGGGTGAGGATGAACTTGGGGGCGCTGCGTGTTAGGCAGATAGGGAGTGGGAGCTCCTCCCTTGGGGGCAGCAGCGCGTGGGACCACAATCCGGGGACCGCTCACGCGCATGCGCAAGCATAAGCGGCCGCCTGGACGCACTCAGAGGGCTGAAATGCATCACAACCACACCCCATGTTCAAATGCAGGCCAGCCTGCCCACCACTTGGTGCACACAGTTGCGGATGTGCAACGTGAGCAGCCCTCTGGGCATAATGCGCATCTCTTTTTTGGAGTCAGATAGAAGTACTCATCGCTGGGGTAGGCAGGGGGAGGGATGAAGGAAAGGGTGGGAGAAGCAGCCTGACAGCCATCGCATGCGTTCCAACATGGCCATTCGCACATGCTACACCAGGCAGAGGCATGCTGGTGTGGCACTGTCTGGCTGGGTGGGGCCACAAAGCAGTGACAGTGCAGTGGGTCGAAAGGTGCCTGCAAGCAGCCACTGTGGTGACCCTCACCAGCCAGTGCATCCGTCTTTGTTTGCGCCTGTGCACCCGTACGGCACCTACGGGGCAGGCATTGGAAAGGGAGAGAAGTGTAGCCTGCATCACAGCGTGCCACAGGGGCACTTGAGCGCTCAACTGGTCTAACAGTCTTGTGCACAACGGGCAACCACCCTCGGCGCACGGTTGCTCAGGGCACGACTTTGACAAGTTCTCACCAGCGAACAGGTGCCTTGGGCGTTGGGGTAGAGGCCAGCATCGCTGGACCAAGTCGGGAAAGGGAGGCACAGTCAGGGTTGCATGTCAACATCCCTGTGCACAGTGTGGTGCACAATGTCACCGCGGCATACGCACAGGTGGCAGCCGCCCTCACCATTTAGTGCACCCCGTTGCATCCGCATCCAGGCACCCCTCTGGCAGCTGCAGGGCAGGTGTAGCACAGCAAGTAGTGCAGTGTGCATGCTAGGCGTGTGCGTGGCGCTGCAGGCCGCACTCTGGCTGGACTAGAATAAATTGTGCAGCAGCACACACACACAGCTGGGCAGCCACAAGTACCCAGAGCAAACGCATGCGGCTGGCGCCCACCGTCTCACCGGCTCGCACACCCCCTTGGCGTTTGCGAAGTACTCGTTGCCGCAGAGGGTGCAAAAGCTGCACAGAACGAGGAGGGCGGCAGGTTTGAAGTCCACAACTGCGTCTGCTGGCCAGCGTGCCGCTGGGCACCACACTGCCGCGCACAGGTGGGTTCAGCGCTCAGCACGCTTGGTTTGGCGGGCACCCTGGCTTCCATGGCAAACCACCTGCTTCCTCGGCCACCGCTCATGCCACGAACTTGCGGCCAGGCTGTGCACTTGGCGCTGCGCCCAGCTGCGTGCACACCCTCACCGGTAGTCATCATCGCATGCCAAGCAGAGGGGCCACCCGTCATCACCCAGCTCGCCAGCGCACAGCTGGCCTGCAGCACCGGCACCAGGGCGCCAGCTGTTACTGGCCACAGAGTCGGCACACCTCTGAAACAAACGTAGCGCGTGCGCCACAGCCTGCCCGGCGTCTTCAACCCAACCGAACACACTCACACTGCTTGTTTTCGTCCAAGCCCTTGCGAAGGAAGCACTCGCTGCACTGCCCGGTTCCCCGATCGCAATCGATGCAGTCTTCGTCAGCAGTGCAATCCTGAGTTAGGCGCCGATGAGAAGCAAGGGTGCGCCGGCCTGCAACTGGACCCAATGCACATGGCAGGCAATCATTAGTGGCAAGTATGTGCAGCTCAACAGCAGCGGCAAACGGCGGCGGGACAGGGCGGTGGCCGCCGGTCCCTCCCCCCTGCCGAGTTGCTACGAACGAGCCGGCGCACACCTGGCCCGTCCCGGCATCATAAACGAAGCCAGGAGAGGGCGCTGCGGCTCGGGAGAGAGCCAAAACCGCCCGGCGCAAGTCTCGTGGCCCAATTCAGCCAGCAGCGGCGGTGTGGAACCACGTTTCTTGGATCACCTGTGTCCTTCAGCGCGGAAGCACCCCACAGGAGGGTCGCCACGAGCAGCAGCAGTGGACGGAATGACCGCCCGTCGCCCATCCTGCTCTCTCTGCCTGCAACACTGATGAATCCTCTCGCTTGAACAGCGAATGGGGCTGTGGGCGGGGCCGGGCGTCTTCATCCGATCGTGCCAAACATGCTGGCCATGCACAGCATGCGCCGGGCGGCGGCGGCGCCGGCACAGCCCCGGTCCTAGATTGGACCCACTTTGGCAAATGTTCCCTGCGGTCCACCATTCACTGATCAAACATGATACAGGGGTTCGGTCTTCGAAGCGGCAATGCAGCAAGCTGAGATGTGCTTGCTCCGCCACGCATGCAGGCGAGCACTTTCCAGCCAGCGCGTGGCGCAGGCAAAAGGACACCACTCAACCAATCCTCATGGCCTGTTGTTACGGCATAACAAGCATTACAACATCACATTCCAATTGGAGCTCGATGCATGCGACAGCATGCCGCCATGCCTCCATGGACTGGCCAGTCCTGCTTGCAATCCCTTAGAGAGCCAGTGCCTCGGCACCTGCCGCCGCTGTCTCACTCATGAGCCCTGTGCGTGCAAGCTCAGCCGACGTCAGCTCCTGCAGCAACGCAGCGCACAAACGCGCGCCACTCAAGTACAGGGCCAGACGCAGCAGGTTTGTGCAGCGGCACAGGCTGCTTGCAGGCCTCCACCCGACTAGATCCGGCTGCAGGGGGATGCCTCCCTCCCACGTCGATGCATGCACCCGTGTGCACGTGCCACCACCCATCACACCCCCCACCTGGTATTGCGCCACCATGCCTGCATCGTGCTGTGGCGCCGCCGCTGCCCAGCGCATGGTAGGCGCCCACCTCTGCTGCACGGCACAGTCTCTGCCCACTGGCAGCAAGCCCAAGGCATGCCTAGATCTGAGGAGATCTCGGAAAAGAGCTGGAGCACGCGCACACCGCACCTCGGCACAAGTACTTGTGTCCCTAGCGGCCTGAGTGGTAGCCGTGCTGCTGCTGGCCAGCAGCCACGGTTCCGCACCCCTGGACCCGCATGATGCTTGCTCTGAGGATGGTGGCTGCACGGCTGGGTCATGTCCTTGTGTGCCGCCACACGTGCTGCCGCCCGCCCGCCCGCTGGGCGCCGCCGGCATAATGGCCGCCGCCAGCGAGGCCGCCCCCGCCTTGAAGCAACTCCGATTGCCGTCGCAGTCCCTCCCCGAGAGCGAGAGAAGGCTGGGGGCCAGCGGCTCCCAGTACGAGCCTGGCTATGCTCCGCTGGGCAGCGCCGCTGCTGCTCGCGGCGCTGCTCATGGGTCATGGGGTGCAAGCCCAAGGTGAGGGGCGCGGGACCCCCGCGTGCTGGTGCACCCCGAAGCCTGTTCACGCCATGTTCGCTCACTGGTGCGCCGCCCGCCCGCCTCCGCCCTAGCGCAGTGCCGTGGGAGCCGGTAGGTGCCGATGGGAAGACGGCGGCGGGCGAGATGCAAGTGCCGCCTCTGCCGCCTCCACCGCCGCTGCCTAGCTGCCGCTGCCGCTTGCCACTGCTCACGTGCTGCCGGCCCCTCCGCGCAGAGCTGCACTGGGCTGCCTTGCCCATGCTGGGACTCCTATCCCGATGGCACGTGCGCTCTGTGCGACCCCGCGGCAGGCAAGCAGCGGGCTGGTGCTGCGCAGGGCCCCGACTGTAAGTGTCTGCTGGTGTGAGCCCCTCCGTTCTGACCACAGAGCTCCCTCCGCTGCTCACACTGACGCAGCCATGGTGAACGGCAAGTGTGTGTGGTGCAAGGACAAGCTGTGCGAGCTGTGAGTGGCAGCAGGGCGCCGGGTGGCAGCAGCTGTGGCTGTCGGCTTGCAGCTACGGCCGCTGCTCCCGCTCCCGCCGTGCTGCCGGCGCACCTCTTCACTGCTGCCTCGCCCCTCCGCCCACTGCGCAGGTGCGGCTCCTCGCCCTCCATCTGCATGAAATGCGTTGCCTTAGAGTCGGACCTAGATTGGAACATCCAGGCTGACCATCCGGTGTACAAGGACCCGGCAAACGGCAAGTGCACGGTGTGCACCGCACACCCGCGCTCCACCGGCTGCGTCGCATGCAACGGCCAGGGGCGCTGCTCCGCATGCGACGAGGGGTTCGTGCTGGTGAATGGAACCTGCAAGAAGGTGAGCCACAGCTGCGAGTGGGGGAACTGTGCAGCAGCGGCAATGTGGTGTGCTTTGCGGAGGCGCACGGTGGCCGGCATGTGTCGAGGTGCTAAGGCAGCAGTGAGAGTCGCGCCCTGCTGCATGCAGTGACCAGCTGCTTGGGCCTGCACATGCACATCCCAGCCGCAAACTGTCGAATGCCCGTTGCACCCCGCAGTGCAAGGGCGGCCCCCGGTGCATCACATGCCGGAAGGACAACCAGCAGTGCGCAACCTGCGCTCCCGGTTTTGGTTTTGCCAGCGCAACCAACAAGACGTGCGTGCTGTGCGCCACTGAGGGGTGCAGCACGTGCCCAGACTCTCGGTGAGGGGGCAGGGCGGCTGGCGGGTGGGCAGGATGGGCTGCTGCTGGGCGCGCTGGGCTGGGCCTGCAGCTGCTGGCCGATCCAAACATATGCAGCCTGTCGCGCCTCACACCACATCTGGCCTGAGCACCGCTGCACTGCATTCACGCTTGCAGGACGTGCACCAAGTGCGATGAGCCGATGTACCTGTCTCGCCGCAACACATGCGAGCAGTGCACCCAGGTGAGCTGGAGCTGATCTGATGGCGGGGCGAGTCTGGGGCCCGCTCTGCCTGCCGGCTGGTGCAGTCGCTGCTGCTGCTGCTACCACCGCCGCTGCTGCCGCTGCCGCTCGTGCCGGTCTCAATGCACCTTTCCACCGCGAGGCGCATGCCCCGCTGCAAGCTGCTGTGCCTCACTGCACCAACCCTTCCTGCGCCGCCGCAGCCCTTCTGCGACGTATGCAACCGGGATGGGCAGTGCGTGGCGTGCAGCCTCGTCAGCGATGCAGAGTTTGGTGGATACACGCTGGTGGGCAAGACGTGCGAGCTGTGTGACGTAGCCAACTGGTGAGGGGCCTGCGGCTTGGGTGGTATGGGAACTTTGCAGCCCTGCCGGTGGTCCCATCTGCCATCATGCAGCGTGTAGAGCTGTCTACGCGTATCATCTGTGCAGCCTATCAACTTGTGGCTCTGCTGCCCTGCCCGCAGCCAGCGCTGCGTGGACGGCAAGCCCGGCACCTGCAGCAAGTGCCACGACGGCTACTTTGTCGCTGACGGGGGCCGCAGCTGCCGCCAGGTACGCCTGCAGCGCAGGGAGGCGCAGCTCCCGTCAGCCGGCAAGCACTGTGCAAGTGCAACTGCAGCAACGTTGGCCAGGTCTTGCATCCACAACAGCTGTGCATCAAAGGCGACAACCACCTGAGGCCATCTGCTTGCACGACCACCTCTCCTTGCGCTCGTGGCTCCCTCCTCCTGTGTGCAGTGCGGGATCGATTGCTTGACCTGCAAGGATGCACAGACCTGCACCGAGTGCTCCTCGCTGTCCGTGATTGGTGGCAAGTGCACGCGTTGCGCGGACCCGCGCTGCCAGGACTGCGCCGGCAACGCGGCAGTGTGCCGCAGCTGCGAGGATGAGCGGTACATCCCAGACCCCACTACCAAGCGCTGCCGGCTGAAGACGCCTTCAGAGCAGCGGGTCGCCCTGCCCATGCCGCGCCCCGGCGTGCGCAGCAGGTGAGGGCTGCTGCACTGGGATGGACAGCCGAGAGCCGGGGTTGGGGTGCAGGCCAGTGAGTCAGGTGCCGTGGGCGTGGATTAACAAAGCAGGCGAAGCATTCAAGCCAAAGAGAGGTCCCCTGGTACTTCGCATGTGGCAGGCTGCTGGGGCTGCAGCAGCTGTGGGGCCACGCTGCATGCAGAGCTTCACTTCGGAGCCCATCGTCCTCAGTCGCAATCCCTTTGCGCTGAATGCGCCCGCCGGTTAACCCGCCGATCCACCCACCTGCCCTGCAGCCGCCTGAAAGGTGGAGACGCCCGCAACACGTCCGCACCCACCATGGGCTCTGCAGCAACATCGGCGGCAGCAGCAGCAGCAGCAGCGAGCAGCCGGCCACAGCCAGCCATCATTGGCGGCCATGCCGCGCCAAAGAACCGATACCCTTGGATGGCGCAGCTGAGGTTCAACGATAAGCAGCAGATGTACCAGCAGTTCTGCGGCGCCTCCCTGGTGCACCCACAGGTCCTGCTGACGGCGGCACATGTGAGTGTGGCCCGCCCGGCGCTGGGCGGTTGGTGTGTCAGATAGGCGTGAGGGGAGCTCGCGAGTGCTGCCAAGCTCCTGTGGCGTGCAGGGTTGCTTACCCCCCTGCACATCGACTGTGCCCTTTCGCAGTGTGTGGTGGACACGGAGGGCGTGGGGCAGTGGCAGCCCCTGCCCATGGCCCTCCCGCAGGTTTGGAGGGGCAGGCGGGGAGGTGGTTGCCTTGCCGCCGGCCTGCTCCCTCCATGCAGCCGCTGCATGCACGCCACACTGCACTGCTGCTGCTGCTGCCGCTGCTGCAGCTGTGACTTGCCATGGCCGCCTGCCCACACGTCCCCCTTGCACCCTGCAAGCCGCAGATCCGCCTGGGAGCTTATCAGATGGATACTGGGCAGTACCAGGAGCGGTACGGCAAGTGGGTGCTGCCTCATCCGCGGTACCGTGTGGGCCGGTGAGTGCACGACTCGGGATTGGGACAAGAAGGAGAGACAGGCACTGCCAGTTGCAATGGACGGCGAAGCAACGCAGGGCGGCAGTGACGCTGGTGGTGGTGGCTGGGTCGCCACAAGTGTGGCCATGCGGTGCTGCTCCTGCCGCTTGTGCCAGCCTGCAGCCGCGCCGGCGCATCACCCTCAGCCTGCACTAGGGGGCTGCAGCCCAATCAGTATGCCATCGAATCCATGTGCCTGCGGGTTACAAACCTGAGATCTGATGAAGACGGCCGTCTGTGTGCGCCTGCAGGCGGGACAACGACTTTGCGCTGATACTGATGGACAAGCCCGCAGCAGCTGCAACGCCAGTGGCGCGCCTGCCTCCAGGTGTGCCTCTTCGACACTGGCTGCGGCAGGCCAGTGCAAGTGTGCAGACCGCCAAGGCTGTGAACTATCGCGGGCAGCACCCATCTGCTGCGTGCATGGCTTCACCCCCCGCCATGCTTTGCCTGACGCGCCCACATGTATGCAACATATGTCCTCTCCGCAGCCACGCCACGCCCCGCGGTGGTTGCCAACACAATGCTCACTGCCATTGGCTGGGGGTACATAGACGATAGGGCAACCGAACCCACAACACTCATGGAGGTGCGGCTAGCAGCTGAATTGCCGTAAAACAGCAGTGGCGCAGACACGGTCCTTGGCAGCGGCGTGCTGCTTGCGTTGCGGCGTGCGCGCGCCGCAGCTTGGGAAGCACTGCTTGGAGGTGAGAGCAGGCATGCCAACCGCAAGACACAGCTGCCGCCCCACCCCGCTCCTCCCGCGCAGGTGGCGCTGCCTATGGTTGCCCTGCCGCGCTGCAAAGCTGCGTATCCGGACCAGACCTGGCAGGCCCAGCTCTGTGCGGGTGAGGAGTGGGGCCCGCTCGGTGAACGCGCGGCGTGGATTGTACATGTGGCATGCCCCTGCAAAGCAGGGCAGGACAGCCCACGATTCGGCTGATGCTGCGGCAGCCACCCAGGCAGGCCTGTGACAGCCTGAGCCTGCACTCCACCTGCCAGATCACCAATCACTCAGCGCCTCCGCTCACGTGCAGGCGACCCGAAGAAAACAGACACGTGTCAGGGAGACAGCGGGGGGCCGCTGTTCCTCAAAGGGTTGAATTCCACCGCCGATATGATGGTGAGCTGGACGCTCCATGCTGTGAGGGCTGCACATGGCAGGCTGCCGGGCTGGAGAGGGGATGGTGGCCGGGAACATGCTGCCCTGGAATGTAGCCGCCCCTTGCTCGAGCCGCTGTGCGCCCCCAGCTGCTGCCTCGCGCCAGTGCACGCGCATCCCGCCATCCCGCCCCTTCACACCCGGCCGCCTCACCCACTGCTACCCATTTTAGGTTGGGGTCACCAGCTGGGGAGAGGGCTGCGCAGCAGGCTTTCCGGGAGTATATTCCGATGTAGCGTACGCTCGCGGCTGGATCGATGCCAACATACAGGTGGGTCCGACGGGAGCGGCCCGGCGGGACGCAGGACTCCTGGCGAGTGCACGAGGCAGCGCGGCCAGCCGCTGCTGGTTGTGGGGCCGCCATTGCCGCCAGCTGGCGCGCACACCTGGCCGGGGTGGATGCCGTCCTCTCGTAAACGTGTCAGTTGACCGCATCACGGGGTGAAGCCAAGCCATCTGGCCCTGCCCCAATGCTTCCCACCCACCTCCAACTTGTGCTGCAGTACCTGGTCAGCCAGGAAGCGGCGGGCCGGTTCCCGCCTGCGCAGCCATCCAAGTGATGCAGTAGCCAGCGCCCTGACAGGCACACACCTGCAGAATTGTGCTGGCGTTTTTTGCTTCCTTGCTGGCCCTTACTACCATTAGTTCGGACGTGCACTTGGCGCCCGGTTACATGTACATTTCACCATTGAAATATTTGCAAGCCCCCGCCTCCTTCGTGATTCATCCAAGATTGTGCCTCTCCTATCCCACGGTCCACCTGTCACTCTAATGCATCCATAGTTAATGCACTGCATGACCTCTTCGCTGCACCCAGCCTCTTGCTGCCTTGCATGGCTCAGCAACCTCGAATTGCACCCTCCCAGTCTGTTAGCCTAACCGGGCTGTGCACCCCGATGCAAGTTGTAACACAATATGTTGCATACATTGGTGCAAAGGCAAACAGAAGATCAGAGCCTGGGCTCTGCGGTCCTGAGGGCAGACAGAGGAGGGTATACAACATGATGTGCAAAGCACGCCCAGCACGCTCAGCTGAACAAGTACAGGCACTTCAGCATCCGGTGGGAATGGACCCAGCTTGCTGAGTGCAGATCGGTGAGCTTGGAGGGGGCTTTGGAGCAATGGCGACTACTTTGTCGAGGCCGACCAACGCCACCAATCCAAAACCACTTAGTGTAGTCTACTGCCCGCCGCATGCCGGCCAAGCCGTAGCACACGGAGGCTGGTTTGGCCTCACCACATCAACTGGTCGCTGCCCGGGTTGGGCAGGCCGGCAGCCCTGCGGCGGCTGCCACGCCGCGCCTCCCGCTGCCCGCTGCCCGGCTGCTGCTGCTCCGCGGCGGCAGCGGCCTCCTCGACCGCCATGTCTGCATCCCCCGGCACTTCAGGTTCCCACAGCGTGCAGGCCCCATCGAACGCCACTGTGCAGGGAGGGTGCGTGGGAGAAAGGGCGGCGGTTGGTTGCCGACAGCAACTGGGCGGCAGCAGGGGGCAGCGCCAGCAGCAGCAGCAGCAGCAGCAGCGAGAGCAGCAGCATCGAGGGGCAGCAGAACAGAGCAGTCAAGGAAGCAGAACAAAGCAAACTTAGCAGAGCGCCATCCCTCTCAGCGCACCTGTGGCCAGCAGCGGCAGGTACGGGTGCCAGCTGCAGTCGCGCACACACTCGCGGTGATACCCCCCTAGCTTGGCCACTGGCTGCGCGCTGATGGCGTCTGCGGCGGCAGCAGGTGGGTGGGCAGAGGTGGGTTGCATGGTGCACTTGAAGTGAGCAGGGAGAGAGCGGGAATGCGGCTGCGCTGGGCATGCAGGGGGCTCTGCAGCCAGCCCATCTCACACCAACGCACCAGACACATGCAGGCGGCCGCAGCAGTTTGGTAGCGGGAGGGGCCTGGCCTCTGGCCATCTCGCCCCGCCCGCTTCCTTAATCCACGCCTCCGGGCGTCCTCTTTCTTTCTTTCTTTTCGGCCGCAGCAGCTGCTGCGCACTATCAGCACAAGACATGCTGCCCACCCAGCAAGGGCACACCAGTGCTTGCTCGCTCACCGTATACGTGCACGCGGCCGTCGTAGCTGCCGGTGTAGATGTATCGCTGGCCGGTGGTGGCGGCGGGGGACCAGTACGACCTGCGGGCGAGGCGCGCTTGGTGTGAGAAGGCATGAAACAAGGGTGCCACGAACAAGGGTGCCAGGACAAGGGCGCCGCGAGTCTTGCCAATGACTTTGGACAGCACATGGCTGGGTCTCCCCGCACCTGATGAGGGTGGACAGCACAGCGTGCCCGCGGTACGTCTGCACGGCCTGGCAGCCGGGGTGCTGCACCACGCGGCCGCGGGCGGGGTACTCCATCCACCGGTAGTCCTGCGGAATGCCAGGCAGTTGAGGCGCAGTTGGGTTGAGGCATGCCAACTGCACAGCCGCGCGGCGCTCCTCCAGGGAGAAATTCAGTGGGTAAGGTGCTTAACCACCTCGCACACTGCAATCACCAGCAGTGCTCACCCAGTGGAAGGAGGGTGCCCCCTTGGCCAGCCGCGCGGCGTCGGCCTCAGCCGCCATCTTGCGCATATCCCAGCTGCAGGTTTGGGGGTGGACGCCCACAGAGGTTGCGGGAGGGCGCACTTTGTCGCGCTCCCAATGGGCCTGCTGCAGCAGCCGCATGCTCGAAAGAGTCCCATCTAGCAGCGTCATGAAGCAGCGTCACCGACAGCGGTGGCAGTGGCAGCAGCGGCAGCAGTGGGATGCAACCATGCAGGAGCCTCACAGCTTGATGGACTGGTCCTTGCTGTTGCTGATCACGTAGCGGCCATCGCCCTGCAGAGCGACAGTGCTGTGCGGTTGAGCCCACCTTGTGCAGGGGGAAGACTGCAGGCTGCAGGCGCTGCTTGTATCACTCACTTTCTTCCAAACACTGCATCAGCATACCTTGGAGCCCAGGTGTTGCGCATACCTCCGTACAACCTAACCAGCTGGTAACTATGCCATCTGCCAGAAGCAAATGCTGGTACCCACACTCATATAGCTTACCTTGGAGTCCAGATGGGTCACGCCCTCGCTGTGCCCCACAAACACGCCGGCGGAGCGGGAGCGCCGCCCGCTGCCGTCCATGGTGCGCCGGTCCCACACCTGCGCAGGGGTGTGCAGCGGCAGCAGCTGGGCAGTGAATTCAAAGGAGGGCACTGCCTCAGAGAGCACCGGTCAGCCAGCTGCAAGCGCAGCGCTGTCTGCATGCAGCGCCAGCACTGCGCCACTTGTGGAATCAGTGTTGGTGAACAGCGCGGCGCTCGACGCCTCCCGATGCCGCACGGTTGCTGCAGCAGCAGCTGGCAGCGCAGACAAACAGCCTTGGGCAGTCCCTCCTTTTCCCCACCTTGACAAATGTGTCGTCAGATCCGGAGAAGATTACGTTTGGCGCATCCCGCTCCGCATACGCCACCGCGTTCACGTCGTCGTTGTGCCCACCCACTTGTGCAACGGTGCGCATCTGCAAGCGGCGGGAGGGGTGGGCAGGGGTGCGGACATGTTGCTGGTGGCACACTAAATGATAGCAGCAACTGCTGGGGCGAACTGCCCAGCTTTGATGAGGCACCAAGCCGCATCACCGGAAGCTCCGCAGAACCCAGCAGGCTTGCCTGCGCCTGCCAAGCACTCACAGCCCGGCTCCCAGCAACCCAGCAGCCCCTAGCTCATCCACCTCAAACCCCAGCTGCAGCTGAACTGCCCCCTCGGCTCACCTGCATCATGTCAAACACGCGCAGCCCCGGGTCGCTCGTTCCCGCCACAATCTCTCGGCTGTCGGGCGTCCACTGGATACTCCAGATGCCTAGCCGCTGCGAGCGGCCGCCTGTGTTGGGGAAGCGCACGGTGGGATGAGAGGACGGGGCCGGCTGGGGGCGGGTGCAGGGTCAGAGTATTGGCACCGTGACGTTGCCGCTGCCCGCAGGGGCTGGCAGTTGTGTATAGCAGTTGTGTATGGCAGTTGTGTATGGTGGCATAATGGCTCACCAGCACCAGCCACCACACTGAGGCCCATCAGCACCCGCAAGGTCTAGGGACCCGCAGCAGCAAACGCGTTCCACCCAGAGCTCTCTGGCTGAGGCAAACCGACATGCAAGCGCCTCGAGCACCCCGCCGCACCCGCAAAGTCCAGCGTCTCGTGGATGTCTGTGATGTTGGCCACGCTGTGCACGCTGTCCGTGCTCTGCGTGTTCACCTGCAACCACAGCGCGGCAGGCGAGAGGGCAGGCAGGGGGGTGACGTAGGCAGGCAGGAGCAACCATCAGTGCTGGCTGCAGGGACCGCGCGCTCACTGCACCTGTGCAAAGCTGGTGCAGGCTGGTGCAGGCTGCACGGCGTCCTGGCTTGCGTGCCACAAGCAGGCATCAGCAGTGGTCTAGACAGTGCAGCTGCAGCAAGAAGAGGCATTGTTGCCAGCTCACCAGATGGACTTCTGGAGTGATGGATGAGTACAGCAGGAAGCGGTTGTCGCCGCTCAGGGCCGTGTCTGCCGTGGGGAGGGGGCCGGGCCATGGCGAATGAGTTGGCTGTGCTGCTTGCTGACATTCGCAACGGCAGCGGCCGCGGCGGCGGCATTTGCGCACATGCACAGCTGCATGGCCTAAAGCCGCAGCCGCAGCAGCTGCGTGCTGCACATGTGGGGCCGCCCTCTGGGCAACCATCGCCCCCTCTCCCATGCACTCCCACATCACCCTATGCATTCCCATGCATTGACCTCCCCAATGCATCCTCTCTCCCACACATTCAGCACTCGGTGAAGCGCACCTGTGACGGTCCACTGCAGGCCGCGAGCCTCCACATCCTTCACCAGCTTGAAGCCCTGGACAAACAATAAAGGAAACAGATGCGCATGACAATCAGCGTGGCCTTAGACCAGGACATTCTGAGATGTGGCATTTGCTGCACAAGCCGCGCGACCCTTCCACCCCCAGCAAGCCGCACACGCGCCTGCTGCAGCCGGCGCGGCAGGGCACAACCCAAACAGCTGGCCCAGCACCCCTGTCACAGGGCATACAGCACATGCGCGTGCATTGAGCAGCACGCCCCCACCCCTTACGCGCTGTACGTCATACATCCGGATGCGGCGCTCGTTCTGGAAGGCAGCTGCGCAAAATTGGCAGTGGCGAGCAGAGGCATGCTGAAACTAGAGTTTCAGGTAAAACACATGTGCCGTGTGGTTGCTGCTGCGAGCTACACCAGCACCTCGATGCGCAAGCCAACACAGTCGCAGCACCCCCCAGCAGTCGGCCTGTCACAGCATACAGCAACTGACAGGGAGTGATGATCTCTTACCAATGAACACATCGCCCGCGGGCGTGAACTGCCCGATGTAGGCGCGGGAGGGGCGCTGGTCAAACACGCGGGTGGGCTCGCGCGGCAGGCGGTGGAAGGCGGCAAAGTGCGCGCACTGCAGGAGGCATGGGGGTGCGGTGTGGAGTGTGGGGAGCGGCCAGCTGGCTGCAGTGACATGCGCTGAAAACTTGCAAATGCAGTCTCACGCAGACCCAACTGCCTCTCCGGAGGGATCCCGGCAAGTTGCTGCAAGCCCCTGCAGCCTGCACCCCTGCACCCTACCTGCTCCGGCAGCATGTGCCCGCCGCTGCTGCCCTGGCGCGCTTCCCGCAGCAGCAGCGCATGCGCTGGGTTGAGCCGCTTGGGGCGCAGGGGAGCAGCAGCGGGTGGGGTAGCGGGGGCTTCTGGCGCAGCAGGGCCGGCAGCTGCTGCTGAGGAGCGCCGGGCGGACGCGCGTGTGGCGCTGCCAGATGGGCTAGAGGGCGGGCTGGCGGCGGCCGCATTCCCGCTGCTGCTAGCCCCTGCCCCGGTTGTGCCGCTGCTGGCGCCCTTGCTGTCTGGCAGGGCCTGGCGGGCCAGTGGGTGGGGTGCACCTCGCAGGCTGGCCGCCGCGCTGCGCATGCTGCAGGCGTGGCAGCGGGGCAGCAGCAGCCGGCGGGGGGTGAGAGGCAATGTAGCAAAGTGGCACTTTGCTAGCCCAGCTGTGCAGCTGCTGTAGGCCACACCAGCCACCACCAGCCAGCCAGCCAGCCAGCCAGCCAGCCAGCTGCATGTCTCGCCTCAGTTCTGCCGCCAGCTCGTGGCGCATGATGGGCGGAGTCCAGTCGCGCAGCAGCGGAAACCTCTGGACCTGCAGAGGGGAGGGCAGGGCGGACATGGTGGTTGGCCAGCGGCTGAGAAGGGATGTGGGGTCAACAGCTGGCAGGGCGGCCTGCAGCGGCCTGTTCGGGCACCAGGCCATCATGGTGACAAAGCAGCCCAGCGTTTGCAAGGCCAGGCTCCCATCCAGCCGCACCTGGCGGCTGGCGGCCTGGCTCACAGCACGGTTGAGCAGCGCGTACACGTCCTCATCCCCATCGCTCTCTATGTCCGCCTCTGCAGGGGGCAGAGAGGCGAGGCAGCACTGCGGTCAGGCGCCAGACACAGAGCCGGCTGATGAACTTGCTGGCGGCAGTGGTGCACATGTCCAGCCTGCCTGCCAGTGCAGCACCGGCCGGCTCTACAGCGTGAGACCGTGAGCAGCAGGGCCCCACAGGAAAGGCGGCTCACCATCAATGTCGTACTCCTCGTCCGACTCCTCCTCTTCCTCCTCTTCACTAGCCATACTTTCCTCCTCCTGCCCATCCTCCTCCGCATCCTCCGCCCTGCCCTCGCCCTCGCTGCTGGCGCCGATGCTGCCGCGCTCTGCAGGCAGCGGCGGGTTTCACCGAGGCGGCAAGGTGTGGCGACAGAAGGGTGATCGGATTGCCGTGCGGCTGGCGCACATTGCCCAGTGTGAATCCTCACCATCGCGCTGTGCGTCCTCATGCTCCTCCGGACCGGCTGGCTCCTGCGCCTGCGGGGATGGAGACGAGCGGCGGCGAGTGTGAGGCGGCGGCGGTGGAGCAGCTGTGGCTGTGACGCCCAGTGCGCCGCCTGCTGCACACCGAGGCGATGCACAGCAGCTGGCGTCCGCGCCGGCCCCTGTTCCTGGCGCCCGAGCGGCTGGGGTTCTCACCCCTCTGCGGGAGCTCCGCCGCTGCATCGTTGCGCTTCTACGGTGTTGGGGTGAGCGGCTGGAGCCCGCTCCCATGCGCTGGTGGCCGCGGTGCCACTGCAGGGCTCGCACACTTTGCGCAGTGCGCCGAGTCCCTCCAGCTGCGTGTATAGCCTGCCAATTGAGCACCGGCACGCAATCGGGCACGCCTGCGGGTGGTCACGGCCAGATCACTGGCCCTGCGCCACCGCTGTGCCTGGCTCGGCCGCATTGCCTGGGGCGCGCCACCAGACGGTGCAGTGCAGCTTCAGCTTCACAGCCAATAGCATGGGATGACAATAATCCAAGGGGGAAGGGCAGGGGAACAGTACCGGTCATGGGGTGGCTGGGGCCAGCAGCGCACAGCAAATGGGCCGCAGCTGCGTGCCACTACAAAAACCAAGGCTGCAGGTCCCGGGCCTCATTGGCCCAGGTCACGCAGCTGTTTATACAGATCGGCGGCCGGCTTGTGCCGCGATTGCTGCGCCAGGGGATGGGCGTGCAGCACGGGCAGCCATCAGGGGGATGGATGGGCAGCACGCGAGCACATCAATCCATCACGGCGTTGTGTGCCCCTCTCAAGCCCACCTCCTCCCACACCAGCTCAGCTGCTGCCTGCTGCGAAATGCCCACCCCACTGGACCCTCACCTGTATGCAGAAGGACTGCAGCTCCGGCAGCGCCTCGGCCAGCGAGGCCGGCTGGTGCTGCAGCGCCAGCCCCACGCACGCACACAGCAGCTTGACCTGCCGGCTCTGCCGGCCCGCGTCCTGCGTGTCAGAGGATGCAAGGAGGGGTGCCATGCATGTTGAGGCATGGAGGGGTGACACCCAAGTGTGAGTCTGGGATGCGCACAGCTGCTGCGGGCGCTGCACAGCTGCTGCGCGGCACAGCAGCGGCGGCAAATGGCACACCAACCAAGGCAGCTACACAGCGCGGCATCAAGCTCTGCACCTGGCAGGCGTTTGTGTCCTGCATGCAGTTGCTCAGAAAGGTGGTGAGCACCCAGTCGGGCACCTCGGCGCGCGCAATCTGCAGGGCATGGGTTGAGCGAGGCACACCAACTGACCCGGGGTGCCCAAACGCATCGCGCTTGACTGCAGCCGCCGCCATCTAGGCCACCTAGTAGCTGCCCAAACATGCTTTCTCCACTGTCCTCCCCTGCTGCTCGCACCACAGTGGACAGGCATTCCACGCTCTGCGCGCTCATGGGAGCCTCCGCCACGGCTGCGCCATACACCGCCGCTGCGGCAGGGTGCCGCGCCGTCAGGGCCAGCAGCAGCTGCGGGCAGGCAGCGGCGGAGCGGGGCAATGTATCCAAACAGCACGTGTGGCCGAAGGAAACCCGTGCGCAAGTGAGAGTGCAGCGCAATGCGCAAGCGAGGGCGCAGCGCAGCCACTCTGTGCTCGCCGCCAGCAGCACTGCAGCAAGCCCTCGCACCTCGGCGGCCACAGAGGAGTTGTGCTCCACCAAGCCCCGCATGTGGTGCGGCTGCAGCGCGTCCCGGGCAAAGCCGCTGCTGCTGGCCGCGCCGCCGTCCACTGCCTCTGCCATGGCCTCTGTGAGGGCGGCAGCCAGGCTGCCACGCAGCGCATCGATGAGGCGCTGCTGCGTGGCGGGGACCAGTGGTGAGCTGACTGCCTGGGACAAGAGGGACTGAAGGACCGACATTCTGCTGCTGCTGCTGCTGCTGCTGCTGCTGCTGCTGCTGCTGCTGCAGGGGAGGAGGCTGGTGCGGCTGCAGCTGCGGTGCCTCCCGCGGCTGCACCTGCGGCACGGCAGCCACCGTAGATGCCTGCTGCAAGCTACCGCCGCTGCCTTCTGCGCTTGCTGCACCAAGCGCCGCCAGGCTGGCCTCAACCTCCAGTGCTGATGGCTGCTGTTGGGTTTGTGGCAGCTGGGCGCCTGGCTGCGCAGCCCCCGCCTCCTGCTGCCAGGGCAGCAGTGGCGGCGCCGGACCCAGATGCAGCCCACAAAACTGCACCTGGCCATCCAGCGGCGCTGCTGCATCCGCCAGCACCTGCTGCGGCGAGCGGCGGTGCATGAGCTCAGCGGCAGCCATCTCCTGCGACGTGGGTGCTTGGACTGTCCCTGCTGCCTGCCCTAGGCCGCTGGGAGACGCAGCACCTGCTGCCTGCAGCTGCTCAAGCTGCCAGGCGGGTGCTGTGGCCAGGCTGGCGGCCCAGGCCCGCACAGCAGCCGGCTCGCCGCTGTCAGGCAGCGACAGGTGGAGGAGCGCCTCACGCGCGCCCGGGGCATCGGGGGCAGCAAAGCGCAGCAGGTAGGCGGCGTTCAGCTTCTCGGCCTCTGTGTACAGCAGGCCGTCCTGTGAGGGGGTGGGTGTGTGGAGGTGTCAAGCAAACGAGTGGGCTGGGGATGTGCACCAGCGAGGCACAAACAGCAAAGCAACTGCTGGACTGCAGGCGGCACACTGCCACACTGCAGCTTTAGCACCCATCAACACGGCTCTGCCGTTCCAATCAACCACCCCTGAAGTGCCGCACCCGCAGCAGCGTGGTGAGTGTGCGGGCGAGCCAGGCGCGCGAGGCGGGGTCGCCACCAAAGCGGGCCGCCACCGCCGCCGCGACATCTGCAAAGGCCGCGCCCTCTGCCGCCAGCAGGCGCAGCAGGTCGCTGGTGGTGTGCGCCGCCTGCTGCATGGAGCAGGGCAGGCGGGGGCACCCCGGCTGCGCTGGCCTGGTGGCGGCGGTGGTGGCGGCGGCAGGTGGCGGAAGTGGGCGGAGCGGTCTGCCGCACTCCTAACGCAAACGGGACACTGCCAGTAGCCGTCTGACCCACCGATGCCGGGCTGAGAGGCACGGAGCAGGGAGCGAGCGGCGCTAGGGCTGCGCACAGGGTCGCGGGGGGTGCGATGATCAGACGAACATACCCAAGGTTGCAGTGGGGCCACGTCGAGGTGCCCAGGCCTCCGTTTGGGAAGGACAGCTCTCATGCCGCCGCCCATGCAAGCCGGGGGCGTTTGTGGAGCGATCGTGGTCCTGGGCATTTCCACTCGTCGCAGATCGCTCTTGGGAACATTCAGGCGCCCAGTGGAAATCCCTTGCACCAGCTTGTCTGCTGCGCCGCACCTCGCACATACAGTGTCCCAGTGCCGTTGCAAGGGCCGCCCAGCTCGCTGCAGCGATGGTCACGCCTCGCAAACGAGGCCGCAGGCCCGCCGAGCGCACCGTCGCGCAGAAGGCGGTGGCAGACGCCACAGCTGCCCTTATTTTCCTCTACTGTTTCTGTGCAGTGAACCAGGTAAGCCCACAGACCCGATATAGCCCAACAGCCAATGCCTGCGGACCCCTGCCCTGCCGCCTCCCGCCACCGCTCACGCCCCGCCCACCGCCTCGCCTGCCGCGCTCCCCCCTGGCTCGCAGCTGGCAGAGTGGGCGGCGCCATACACGGGCCTGAGCCAGGCGGGCACGGGCATGGCCATCGTGCTGGCGCTGCTGGTGGCCATGGGCCCCGTGTGCGAGCGGCTGGGCGGCGGCCACCCCGCGCTGTACAACCCGGCCAACAACGGCTTTGTGTGGGCCACAGGCAGCGGCACGGCTCGGGAGCACATTGTCCGCTCGGTGAGCTGTCACCCCCCTGGGGCATGGCCTCATAGCCGCCCACGCGGCTGCTGGGCGATGCCTGCAGGCGACGGGCTGCACCAGCTGTCGGCGATGGCTGTCTGCATCTGTTGCCCAGTGCTTCGCTGCCAGCAGCCACCCACTGCGCGCTCAACGCGGCTTCAATGTGCGCAGGTGGCGCAAGCCTGTGGGGCCCTGGGAGGCGTGCTGCTGGCACGAGCGCTGCTGCCCCCCGCCTGGACCAAGTGAGGAGGGGCTGCACAGCTTGGCATGGGTTCAGGCATGTAGTGGATGGGGGTGCTGTGGCGGGTGCTGGCCTCACCAGCCCGTTGCCACCCTCAGCAGCCGCGATTCTGTTCCACGGCCAGGCCACTTGCAGCCGCTGATGCCTGCCCGCCGCTGCTCCCATCCCTTGTGTCCACGGCAGGCACCTGAGCGGCCTGGCGCAGGGTGTGCGGCCGGGGTACGGCCTGCTGGACGGAGCCGCCTGCGAGTTTGTGCTGGGGCTGCTGATCACGTTCATCGTGCTGGTCTGCAACGAGCTGAAGAGCAGGTGGGTGCTGGGCGAATGGTTGCTCGTATTGGGCTGATCACGTTCATCGTGCTGGTCTGCAGCGAGCTGAAGAGCAGGTGGGTGCTGGGCACGTGGGGCTGTGGAGGGTGGGGTGTGGCTGGGAGCACCTGCTGAGGACGATGGGGAGCAGAGTGTTGGGCTGGGCTGCACCCGGCAGGGGTGCAGAGAGGGCAGAGGATGGGGCATCGTGTATCACGCTCACATTGCCTGGCCAGCTTGTTGTCTTTCCCCTCCTGCCGCAGCACGCTGAAGCTGTGGGTGCCGCTGCTGGCCACAGTGGTGGCGGTCAAGGCGGGGGAGCATGTGAGCGGGCCCTCTCTCAACAGCGGTGCGTGGCCGCTGCCGGCCCTGGCTGCCGCTGTCTCAAGCCCGTGTCTCAAGCCTTGCCGTCCAGCTTGGCCCTGCCTGGCTTGCCAGGGAGCCCTGTCCTGCAAGCTAACCGGCGCGCTGTTGCTCGACGGCCTGAGCCATTCCTAGCTGCCGACGCCCTGGCTTCCTTGCGCCCTCCCTCCCCTGCAGCCTTCACCTTTGCATTTGCTTATCTGTACCCCGCCCAGTCCGTGGCGGAGCACGTCTTTGTGTACTGGATTGCGCCCGTGGCAGCCGGCATTTTCGGCGGCTGGTGCTTCCTGGGCTACCAGCAGTGGCAGCGGCAACGGCGGCAGCCGCAGCGGCGCGCCAAGGCCGACTGACCGCCTTTGCCCGTGCAGTTCCGAATTCTTTCTCACTGCAATTTTTGCGCACTGCTTCTCCCCCTGCTGCTCCCGCGTGCACCACAACACTTGCCTTCCAGTATGCTCGTCAACCTCACACAGCCGCGGCATGCCATTGTTACAGTCAGGCGCAGCGGGCGGGCACCAGCGGCACCGGCACAGCGCCCACACACAGCTGAGCTGCCGCCGCCGCTGCAGTCAAGAAACGAATAGGTGCGCTGGCTAGCAAGAACGAGGAGGTGGAGGACAGAAAAGGGCAGCGGGAGAGCAAGTACACAGGCGGCAAGGGGCGGGGCCCCGGCACCCCGCCGCCACGGCCGCGCGCCGCTCATGCGCTTGAGCAGCAACTGCTCTTCTTCTTGGCCTCTGGCGCCGCCTCCGTCACCTTGATTGCTGTGCCGCTGGTGGGTGCCTGGCGGCAGGGGGCATGAGGATGGAGGGGAGGGTGGGATCAGCAGGCAGACAGCAGGGCATCAAGTAAGGCGGCCTGCAAACCCGCGGCCTCCACTCCACCCAGGCGGCAAGGCTCACCGCTGCGGGGCCGTCCTCGGAGGCCAGCGCCTTCTTGGACACAATGTGGTAGATCTCGGTCAGGATGCGCTGGAACGCCTGCGGGTGGGAGGTGGGTGAGACGGCGGCAGGCCAGAGAGGCAGTGAGCCAGAGCTCAGGCAACCATTGCACCCAGCAGTGCGCCCAGCCGTGGCTGCCGTGCAAGGATCCAGCAGAGCAAGCAGGCCTGCCCTTGTCGCCACTGCTGCTGCTGCTGCTACTGCCGCCGCTGTCGGCGAGCCGCTGTGCCAGCGGTGGCCAGCAACCCAGCTGCTCGCCGCACCTGCTCCACATTGGTTGCCTCCAGCGCCGAGGTCTCGATGAACGAGAGCCCCTCCCGCTCGCAGAACGCCTGCGGTATTGAATGGTGTCCAGCAACCATGAGCAGCTGCCACGCTCACGACGTCACTTGCCAGCCTGCTGAACTTGCACAGCTCCTCATCACCCGCAGCACGCTGTTTAAGTGGGCGGTAACCACGCTACAGCTGCCCACCTTGGCGTCCTCCGTCTGCACCGAGCGCAGGTGGCGCAGGTCGCTCTTGTTGCCCACCAGCATGACCACGATGTTGGAGTCGGCGTGGTCGCGCAGCTCCTGCGTGGGCACGTAAATGAAAGGCAGCCCAGCTGGTGGCGCCAAAGCACGCGCTGCATGCCAGCACGTTCCAGAGCACCGCAGCAGGCAACACTGCCACCAGCAACCGGCGCTGAAGGGAAACGGGCAGAAAGCACACAGGCAGCAGCCCACATGCCGCATGGCACCCTCAGCGCTGCCGGCCAGCTGCCACACCCGGCAGGCTGTCCGCGCCCCCACCTTCAGCCACCGCTCGACGTTCTCAAACGTCGTCTGCTTGGTGATGTCATACACCAGCAGCGCGCCCACAGCGCCGCGGTAGTAGGCTGCGGCACGGCACGAGTGAGGGAGGGCAGCAGGGCAGGGCATGAGCAATGCAGCCCAGTGCCATGCGGCCCTGAGGTGCGGCACGGTGCGGCCCTGGGGTGCAGTCCAGATCCATGCCGCCATGCTGCGGCACACATCAACCAGTCCAACAAAGCATGATGCCGCTCCAGCGCAGCTGCTCAAGTGCAAGCGCACCGCTGGTGATGGCACGGTACCGCTCCTGCACGCAGCATGGCAATCAGGGCAAGGGGTCAGCAGCAAGCGAGCATTGCATGAGCAGCTGCACACGTGCGCGACTGCTGACGCCACCGCACAGCCGCACATGTGCCTGACCTGGCCAGCAGTGTCCCAGATCTGCGCCTTGATCGTCTTGCCGTCCACCTGCGGGCAGGCAGCAGGCGGCACACAGAGGCGGGGATGTGGCCGCATGCCACGTTGCTGACGGCTGCAGCAGCCGGCCTCGGCAGAGCGCGGCAGCTGCAGGAAGTCCATAACTCTGGCATGCTGTCACAGGTGCCCACCAGGCTGCCATGAGGCACACATGCAGCCGCACCTGGATGCTGCGGGTCGCAAACTCCACGCCGATGGTCGACTTGGACTCCAGCGAGAACTCGTTGCGCGTGAAGCGGCTGAGCAGGTTGGACTTGCCGACGCCCGAGTCACCGATCAGCACCACCTTGAACAGGTAGTCATAGCTGGGGGGGCAGCAGCGGGGGCGGCGCACGGAGGGCGTGAGCCGGCGGCGGCAGGGATAGTGGCGGCGGCGGCGGCAGTTGGGGGCTGGGCGAGCTGCGGGGGCCGCCTGGGGCCCGCACTGCCGCTGGATCACGCCACGGGCGCCACAGGCACCGGCTGGAGGCGCGGGGAGGGCTGGGGGGCGCTCGAGCGCAATC
>VIYQ01004542.1:0-24527 GCA_009928355.1 Chlorella sp. CH2018 | reverse complement strand
GGTGGTTGGGTGGGTGGGCTGCTTGGATGTGCGCGCTGATGGGCAGGCGGGCGAGCAGCCAAGGAGCACTCGCTCACACACTTGCAGGACACGTGCCATGGCACAGCAGGAGGAAGGCAGGGCAGGAGTCTGCTGCTCACTTGGCACTGCCTCCCCTGCCCCCGCACCACCCTGCTGTAGAAGCTGGCCTCCAAGCTGAGCCGCGCTGCGCTGTGGCAGGTGTATCAAGAGACCCTCAGCCAGCCCACAGAGCTGACTGCCCAGGGCGACCGGCCGCGCACGCTGGGCGGCCACTTTGTCAAGGCGGCGGGGCGGCGAGCGGCAGAGGAGGAGGTCAGGTGGGCACCTCTGCATCTCATGCCAGTGGCAGCTTGTCCTGCCGCCTGGGCGTATTTGTCGTTGAGGAAGGGATGAGCTTGAATGGCTTGCAATGCAGCACCCGCCTGCAAGTTAGCAGTAAGCCCCCTGTTTGGCACCGTGCTGTATCCTCCCCCAACCCCACCCCAGGCGCAAGGCGGGCGCCGCGCCGCCGCCGCCCAAGTCTCTGCGCACCTACCAGCAGCGCCTGCTAGAGGCTGCCAAGCAGGGCGGCAACTGGATCATTGTGGCGCCCACAGGCAGCGGCAAGACGGATGTGGCGGTGGCGTACGCTGTGCACGTGCTGCAGCGCGACCACAGCGCGCGTGTCGTGTTCCTGGCGCCCACCGTCGCCCTGGCGGAGCAGCAGGCAGGCGAGTGGAATGCAATGGCTGCTGCATTGGAGGGCAATTCCTGAAGGTCTGATGGCATGCGCTTGGGAAGACTTGTCTGCTGCCACTCGTTGCCTTTCAGTATACCGCTTCTACATTTTGCTTTCAAACGGAGCAAACCGCGCTCTGACCATCCGCAGGCTTCTTCCTGGCGGCGCCCGCCTTCAGCAGCGGCACGTTCCGAGTGACCTGCCGCGCCGGCGACAGCACGCTGCAGCCGCGCGACTGGAGCCGGGTGCTGGAGGTGGGTGGGGCAGGTGCGTTATGATTGGATCACTTTGTCGGTTGGCATGGTACAGCAGACATGGTACAGCAGAGCAGGGTGTCAATGAGTGGCGATCCAAAGCTGTTCCGCCCCGCCACCTGTGCCCCCGAATGCCTTCTGCAGGAGCACCATGTGGTGGTCATGACGCCCCAGACCTTCCTGAACGCCCTGGACAGCGGCTACGTCCACGTCGACGATCTGGCGCTGCTGGTGAGTCGCGGGAGGCCTAGGGGCAGAGTCGGTCTTTGCCAACCAGTGCAGTGCAGCGCAGCTTTCAACCAGCAGCAGGCTGGAAGCTTCCGTCCAGAACGCCGCACAGCGCCTGTGAAATTAGGGCAGTGAGTGCCATGTACTGCTTGCCCTGCAGGTTGTGGACGAGTGCCACCACGCCCAGGCAGACCACCCCACCGCCTGCATCCTGCGCGCCTGGCACAAGTCCAGCCAGCGCACACAGGCAAGCGGCAGAAGTTTGGGAATGCCATTGATCTGCATGGTCCTCACTGCTGTGTGCGATCAACGGCAGCACCGTTATGCATGGCATGTGCACAGCGCCGTGCATCGCAGGGCGGTGCCCAGTCCTTCTTCCGCTTCCAAACCCTTCACATCAGACCCTCCCCACCACCAGCCATCCCGCTGCCTCTCTCCGCATCTGCAGATCCTGGGCCTCACCGCCTCCCCCGCTGCCAAGGCCTCACTGACTGCCACGTACGAGGCCCTTGCCAGGCTGGCGGCCAACCTGGGTGCGCAGTATCTGGTGCTGGATGAGACCGACCCGGAGGTGCAGGTAAGGAAGGGTATGTGCGACCCCTGTGCACTGACTCGAGTGCCGGCCATGCATGCCACAGTGTGGGCAGTCAGCATGCGTGGCCTGCCCCGCAAGCGAACCAGCGCGGGCGCATGATGTGCCGCCTGTTGGCCGTCTCTCCCATGCACAGGCAGTGGTGCCCCAGGTGGCACAGGAGGAGATTGTGGTTGAGCTGGCACAGCAGGACACAGCGTGCGCAGCGTGCCTGGGCGGCTTTGTGGTGGCGGCGGTCCAACAGCTGCGCCCGCTGCAGCCGAGTGAGCGCCTGGCGCCACCTGGGCCAGCTTGATTCTGTGTGTTAACACATTGAGGAGCTTGACTGCGGCATGCACACTGCTACTGCGCCTGCCTGCAATCCACAAGGTCCCCAGCCGCCCCTCTCCATCAGGCTCGGTGCCCGACCTGCCTGCTGAGGTTCTGGCCATGCTGGCCGCTGGCCGCTGGACAGCCACTGCTGTTCGCTGGACGGTGGCGGCTGCCGATGCTCTGCAGGCCGCTTCCCAGCCAGGCGGCATGGCAGGGACAGCTCAGCAGGAGCCGCAGGGAGCATCACCTGCCACCTCAGCACCTGCTGACCGCGACCTGCAGCACGCCCTGCTGCTGGTTCGCGCGGCGGTGGCTGCCCTGGCGCTGGTGTCTGATGTGGGTTTTGAGGCAGCGCTGCGCCACCTCAGCAAGGAGTACTTTGAGGTGGCAGCCAAGGTGAGCTGTGGCGAGCAGAGTGTGAAGGGCTTGGGCTGCGATTGCCAGGGAACGCTGCCTGCGGCAGCGCAGGCATGCCATGCTGGCTTGTGCACTGCATTGAATGTTGCGGACGGGCTGTGACTTGTTGCCGCTGTTCACTGCTCCCTTGCAGGTGGCTTGCAGCGCTCCTGCACATGGCAGTGCCGCTGCCCCGGCTGGTGGCCCGCATGCAACCACCGCCTCTCTGCTAGCGCAGCTGGCAGACGCTGTGGGCCATACCGGCGTGCTGCCAGGAGCATTCAGGTGCAGGATGCATGATTTTGCAGCTAGGCTGGATAACTTGATTAGTTATACACCGCCTCCTTAGCGGGCAACTCCCCCACTGTGTGTTGCACGACCAGCAGCACAGCAGGCTTTGTTGCAGTTGCCTTGTAACAAGTGGTGCCCACCCTGTCTGCCTGCCTGCCTGCCGCAGCACGGAGGGCGGCGTGCTGGGGCGCCACCCCAAGTTCCAGGCTCTGGTTACCTTCCTGCAGCGCTACAGCGACCAGCCAGCCTTCCACGGCATTGTGTTCACTCGCACGCGGGAGGGAGCCCGCTCCGTCGCCCAGCTGCTGGCGGCAGCGCCTGCGCTGGAGGGTGTGCAGGTGCGGGGCGGTTGGGGTGGATGGTGGCTTGCTTCTCATGCTTGCTGCTGAGTTGCTGGCATGTTGCAACCGCTGTTCTGCATCACCATCCTCCGGCGCCCTGCACTTCCTCCTCCTAACAACATCCTCTGTGACCCTGCGCCTGGCCCCCATGTGCCGCAGATCTATTGCTTCATGGGGCACGGCGGGCGCAGCAGCACCAGCAGCACCGGCGGCGGCAGCAGCGGCATGACTTCCAAGCAGCAGCAGGCTGTGATGGCGGACTTCCGGCAGCCCGGCCGCCGCCTGCTGGTGTCCACGTCAGCTGGGGAGGAGGGCATTGACGTGCCGCGCTGCGAGTTTGTGGTTCGCTACACCGCCACTCAGACAGGTGAGGGGCGCTGCCGTTTGGAGGGCAGAAGGCTGTGTAGAGGAGGCATTGCTGCTCCTGCCGCTGGCCAGCCCGGAGCCATACCCTCCACCCACGACTCTGCTACCGCTCTGTCTGCCGCAGGCCGCGAGCGCGTGCAGTCGGCGGGCCGCGCCCGCAAGTTTGGCAGCCGCTTCGTGGAGATCATCGAGGACAGCCACGAGGAGCTGGCGCTCATCCGCAAGTCGCGCACAGAGGAGGCCAACATGAGGGCGGCGGTGAGGGCGCTGGGCGTGCTGGGCCTGGCCAGCTGATGGTGCAGCGATTGCCGCAGAGCGGCAGAGCATTTGCATCAGCTGCAGTGTACCCGGTACACTAGTCACTGTGTGCACTACACTAGGCCTGTATTGAGTTCTCCCTTGATTCTGGCTGATGAGCGCTGCACAGCTGAGGCTGGCAGGGTTGGGAGCGGCAGCAAGCGGCGCCTCAGCCCGTGCCCGCTGCACTCCCCCATCCGCTTCATCTCCCAGTCATGCCTGCTCCGGCACTTGTAAGTGGAGGTTATGCTGTAGTTCATCAATGCAAAAGGTCTCACGTGGCTTTTAAAGACTGGTGAAGACTGTGTACGTGCGCAGTTGCCGTCCGCAGCAGAGTGGGCTGTCGGGTGTGCTGGTGATGTGAAGGGCGGGTGGCGGCTGTGCTCAGCGTGCTGCCCGTGTCCCTCCCATCCATGGAGCAGGTCCTGCGCTGAACAAAAGCGTAGGCGCGGGCATGGCCGGCCAGGCTGCGGCAGAGGCCGCAACCCTTGCCCTTGCCCAGTCGCTTGACCAGGGCAGCCGGCTGAGCGTGCAGGACTACCAGCACCTGCTGCGCCGGGCAGCAAAACCGGCTGAGCAGCAGCAGCTGAACGCCGGCGCCGCCGCCAATGCGCCGCGCTTGGTGGTGCCGCAGCGCGGCTCAGCCACGACCCCAGGCCTGATTGAGCGGACCCTCATCCAGCCTGGCCGCAAGGGCGTGGCTGTTGCACTCTCCAAGGCAATGCAGGCAAGCTCCTGGCCAGGGCGCTTGGTGTGTACTGGCGCTACAGTAGGATGGAGAGCAGCCAGCCTCGGCGCCGCAGACGCCGTTGGCGGGCCTCTGTGGCCTGCTTGCACTGCAAGTTGACATCGACACGTCTCCTGTCGGTACTCCCTGCAGGGGAACAAGAACAGCCGCATCCGCACCCTGCCACGCAGCGTGAAGTACATTGGCAGCGACGAGGGGCGGGCCGACTTCCTGCCCTCCGACGCGCCGCTGCCGCTCATCGGCAAGTTTGCCTCTTCGCGCACCCGCAGCGTCAAGGACAGCCATAGGGTGGCGCACAAGACTCACCAGGCAAGCCTTGGTGTCAGCCGGTCTCACTGGCGCCGTGTCTGCAAACATTGGCGGCAGCGGCACTGGAACCGCCTAGGTCGACTGCTTGCTTGCATATGCTGCCTGCTGCGCCTGCACACCTGCCTCAGGCATGCTTGCAGCCGATGTCCTGTTGAAGGGTGCCTTCTTTGTGCCTGCTGTGCACATCAAGGTGCACAAGGTGCGGCTTGTGGTGCCCAAGCCCGGCACTGCACTGCAAGTCAACAGCATCCAGCCGGCAGGCGGCAGCACAGCCACCGTGCACACGGCTCAGCCGCACGCCTTTTCCGGCGCCACGCAGCTGGCCAGCCTGACGGGGCTGCCCTGCGAGCTGGATGGCACCTACCCAGTCATTGCCTCTGGCAAGAAGAAGAGCCGCACGCAGTTGGAGATCGAGCTGTTCAAGGGCCAGCCCTCTGAGAAGCGTGCAGCGCTGGAGGAGGAGGTGCAGCAGGCTGTGGGAGCGGGGTCTGTGGCGGTCAGGTGCGCCTGGCGTGAGCGGGCAGGGCAGTGCGGTGTGACGGCATGCCGGCAGCTGCATGCATTCAGGCGCTGCAACGTGCGCGGCCTGCTTGTGCCGCTCGGCATTGAAGTGCAGTGTGCACGGCAACGCTGTGCAGCAGGGCAGGCTGTAGAGCGGTGTCTCTTTGGGTTAGTGTGCCAGCAACAGCGCTCGCTCCCCTATCCTCCTGGCCTGCCTTGCAGCGAGAACTACATGCTGGACGACTCAATGGAAATCCTCTACTTCCGGCTGGCGGATGATGCGGCAGAAGATGCGGCTGCCGTGGGGGCAGCAGCGGAAGACGATACTGCCGGTGCTGAGCCGGCTGCCGAGCCGGCAGTGGCGGCTGTGGCGGCACAGGACGCAGCAGCGGCGCCGGCAGCGCCCATGCTGCTGGCAGGGGCAGTGCAGCCGCTGCCGCAGGGCATTCTGGTCCCTGTGCCCCTCACTGACCCTGAGCTTCCCAATGAGGAGTTGGACGCCCCAGCAGAGTGGTGGCTGGATTAGACAACAAGTGGAGACAGCTGATGGGAACAGCGCGTGTGCTTCGTTCATACCTCTTTAGCGGCGCTGCCACTTGGGCAGTATCACCGGCCTAGAAAGCTAGTGCTCTCAGGGGCGGCTGGCAGAAAACAGCAAGCTGAACTGCTTGGCAGAGCTCCTTGTCACTGCTTCCTGACCCCAAGCTCCAACGGGCAGACAGTGCAATGACCTCTTCCAAGCAGTTCAGCTTGCTGTTTTCTGCCAACCGCTCACTGCATAGCTGAGGCACCGTTCAGGCCGTTCATACCGTCAATCTAGCGCACCCGGATGTAAAGCTGGCACAACAGCTGCAACCAGATCTGAGGACTCGTGCGCTGGCAACTCTGACTGGCATTGCATTTCACAGATGGCTGGGCGGTGAAGGCAGCAGCTGTGCATTTAATCTGGCGGGGCAATCACTCAACGCAGTTGCTGTACAAGGCAAGGCATTCGGCAACACAAGCGCTCCTGCTGTGCGTTCGCTTGGCCGGGCTGCATGGAACGGCACAGCCGCCTCACTCCTCCCGCTGCGCACTGGTCCGCCGCCGCTTGGCAGCCGCCCCACCAGGTGCCTTTGCCTTGCCTCCACCACCGCCCCCACGCTTGCCGCCTGCACCAGCAGCCGCCTTGTGCCCCCGCCCGCCCTCGCTGCCGCCGCCCTTGCGTCCAGCTGCAGGCGCAGTGCGCTTGCGCTTGGCGGGTGTTGCCTCCTCCTCACTCTCTTCTCCACTGCCGCTGCTGGCCGCCTGCTCTGCCTCGTCTGCCTCACTCGCTTCCCGGCCCCGCTTGCCGCTGCCGCCGCCGCCGCCAGCCTTGATCTGCTGCACAAGGCAGGTGGCGTGCGCCCAGCCGCCACGGCCAGCGTCGCCCTTGCCCTTTGCAATCTTGACGCCTGGCAGGTGGGCAGGGGGAGGAGGAGGCACACCTGTTGGCTAGCAATTGACTGCGGTGTGAACAGCCAGGCACAGCGGCAGTGCTGGCCTGAGCAGCCAGCGGGCACAGCAGAGCAGGCAGGTTGCCATCCTGTGCACCCACCGGGGTCGATCGTCTGCCCGCAGATGCCGCACTTGCTGGTGCCGAAGCGCGATTTGATCACCCGGCAGCCGGCCAGGTAGCGCCGCTCATCTGCACTTTGCAGAGGTCACACCTAGTCTTACTGGCCATGCAGTGCTAACAGCTTCAGCGCACAGAGCAGTGCAGAGGTGCAGGCAGCAAGGGAACCGCAAGCAAGGCAGCCGCCAGGCCCATCCACCTGCGGCCTGCAACGTTCACCATTCCTCTTCCCCAGCACCACCTGCGCGAACACTCACCCTCCTTGCTGACTTCGGCTGCAGCGCCTGCCGCCTCCCGCTCCGCCGCCTTGGCCTCCTTGAGTGTGGGGATGTCGCGCCGCCGCACCGCCCGCCCTAATGCAGTAACCTGATCAGCGGGCTCATGAGCGGGGATCAGGGAGGGCTTCGCCGCAGTTTGCCGGTCATCAAGGACGGCCAGCAAGGTGAGTGGGGTCCCCACGGCTGCACACCGCTCCACCGCGGCAGGCCCGCAAGGCAGACTGCCATGCCAAGCACATGGCGCAAGCACATGGCGCAAGCACATGGCGCCCCCTCTCCTTCCTACCTCCCAGCCGCGCCCCTCTGCTCACTTGGAAGCTGCGGCCCTCCTCGTCCAGAGGGGTCACCTTTGGCGCCTTCACAAAGAAGCACTCGTATGGAGACTGCAGGCAGCAGGTGCATGCAAGCGCAGGTCAGCTTTGGGCGACAAGCATGCAGAACAGCCATGCCTGAAGTGGGCACTATTTGGCGTTGGGGCCCAATCTGCAGCCGACCCGCAGCAGCAGCAGCAGCGGGAGCCTGCTCCAGGCTGCCCGGCGTGTTTCATCGCCCCTCACCCCTGCTGCGGCTCGCACAGAACCGGCAGGCTTGATCAACAAAGCACTCACTCCGTACGCAGAGTACACAATTCGCCTCTCGCTCGTCTGCTGCGCCCAGCAGGCCTCCAGTTCCCGCCGCTGGTCGCCGCCGTGCTTGCCGCTGCGGGCGCCGCCGCCGGAGCTGGGCGCCCACTCCACCTCAACCGCGGCTGGAAATTCGTACCGCTCGTTTTGCTCCTGGGGAGGCAGGGCAGTTGAACAAGGCGTGTGAGCGGCGGTGGTGTGGGCAGCAGGCACCACACATGAGCGAAACGACAGTGCCCTGCAGCCCCAGCCCAGCCCCAGCCCACCTTCACTTCATGCCCAAAGCTGCTGCTGGTGATGCGCCACTTGCCGCCAAGCGTCTGATCAACTGCCAGGCCAAAGGCCTTCCTGAAATCCGACGGCGATGGCATGCTTGGGGCTCTGCGCAGCAGTGGCGGCGGCTGTGGCGGCGGCGGCTGAGGCGGCCGCTGCGGTGCAGGCTGCGTGCACACTACAGGCATAGAAGTATTCGTGAGAAGCGATCGAAAGCGCCGTACCCAGCAGGGCTGGCCCACAGCCGCGAGCCGCACCTTTCCCGTGCTTCAGCGGCCCTCCGGCACGCGGCCTGCGAGCGGGATCAAGTGCGGAGTGCTTATTAATTGCGACAGAAGCGCGAGTTTGCCGTCTGGGGACGAGCGCCCCAAGTGAGTTGGCAGTGAGCAGGCTCAGCAGGGGCTCACCTTTTATGTCTCGATGTTCGATGCTGCCTGGCCTTACTAGCGAGAGCGGAGCTGGGAGACCCCCAGGAGGAGCTGGGGCACGGCGGCTCCTCTGGAAAGCAAGTTGAATGGCGGAGGTTCACCAGACAGCCGAAGACCGCTCAGCGGTCCGCAACGGACTCCTGCGCCAAGCCAAAGCGGCGTGTGCGGCAGGTGCGTTGGCGGAGCCTGGTTAGAACACACACCCGCGCAGCCCGTCGCAACGCTGCGCCCTCTGCACCGCTGCAGGCCGCCACGTTGAAGCGGAGCGCGTGCTCCTGGAGTACTTCAACTTCTCCGTGCGCTGCCAGCTTGCAGACACGCTCCTGGACCAGAACACAGCACCAGGTGAGGCGGGGTATGGAGGTCGATGGCAGTGCTGCGGTGGTCGGGCGCGGCATTGCCGACACCGCAGTGCGCGTTGCATTGTTGCTGCTGCAGCCACACACCACCTGCTTTGCGCGCACAGCATGGGCTGTTTGCGTTCACACCATCTTCCCGAGTCTTCCTCCCTGCAGAAGAAGTTGCCTCACTGCAAGAGGCCGTGCGCACCTCTGAAGCTGGGCTCACATCACTGGCGGCGGCGGCAGCAGCAGCCGGTGAGCGCTAGATGGCACAGCAGCGGCGGTTTGTGGCCGCGCCAGGCTACCTGACCGATCGAAATGACGACATGTGGAGCCAGGCGTTTCATGCTGACGCCGAGCACAGCCTTGCAGGGCTGCCGTGCAGCAGGTGAACGCGCTGCCCCAGTACCCCACTCATCATGGTACTGCCTGCGAAGGGGGCTCGCTGTCCTGATTTTCGAGAAGCGCAACGGGCGTGCCATTGCGCGCACAGTGCAAGCCAACATGCAGCACCCCAACTACGAGGATGCTTTTGCGTAAAAGCTGCTCGCATGTCCTCCTACCATGTGTTCCCTTCCAGCTCTTCGTTCGGATGTCCCGCTCCAGCTCTTCGCTCGGGTGTCCCACTCCAGCTCTTCGCTCGCATTCCCCTCACCTTTGCTCCGTTTCCACTTAGCTTTCCCTTTACCTCAGTCTCTCCATGGAAAATATAACCTCGCTCGTCTCCCGTCACACACCAATGCTTCAAGCGGCACGCAGGAGAGGCCTGGGAGAGCGCTGCTGCAGGTGGCCAAAGTAGTCGGCCACGTCTGCGGCGGCAGCCAGGCACAGGGGCTTGCCGCGCGCCCCCAGCCAGGCCACAAAGGCTCGCCCCGCCTTCCAGCGCCGCTCCAGCTCTGGGAAGCCCGCCCTGAAGCCCTCAAGCAGGTTGGAGAGCACAGAGTAGGCGCGGCCGGCCTCCAGGTGAGCGGCGACCCAGGCGGCGGCCGACTCTGGTATGCCACCATCTGGCATGAGCAGCAGGGAGCCTACAGGGGAGAGGGAGAGGGGTCACGCTGGGGCTGCTGGGACGAGCCTACTTGGGTTGGGGCACGAGGAACCCGGCTCTGAGACGGGCGGCAGGCGGGCAGCGAGCACAGCGGACCGGAGCGGCGGCGGCGGCAGCGGCGATGGTGGGGCAGTCATGCATGCACAGGCAGCATGATGCCAAATGAAGTGTGGCATGTCAAATCGTCGTCTAGCTAGCTTATAAGTTGTTGGCAGGGTTTCCCCACGGCAACACGGCTCTCGCTGCTGTGCAGCATGGCGGCGAGCGGCACGAGGCGGGCGCCTGCGTGAGCCCAGTGCAGCAGCAGACCAGTGCTGGAGACTCCCCCTCAACTGGCAACGATTAAACTGCCCTCACTGAGCGCTAGGAGGGGCGCCAGCCGCGTCTGAACAGCAGGGCAGCTCGGTGTGCGCCCCCGGAACGGTCCAAGGGCCTGCAGACCTACCAGGTAGCCCTTGCAGGGGTGATGAAGCTGCAGGCTCTGCCCCTGGCCCTGAGAGGGCGCCGCAAGGGATGGTCCGCCGCCGTCCGCCGCCTCGCCGCGCCTTCCGGGCCGTCGCAACCAGCGCTACCTTTCATGCATCTACAGGCACCCACTACTGCAGCGCCCGACACTAGTGCTGCTGCTCTTGCAGGCCTCGGCAGCGCCAAGCCCCGTGTGCCATGGCATCCCTGGACTTGGCCTCAGCCCTGCTCCTAGCCGTCAGCAGCGGCGATGGAACCGAGGTTGCTCGCCTGCTGGCTGAGGGCGCTGATCCAAACGCATTTGTGTGTGAGGTGCGCTGCGCACGTCATTAGAGAAAGTGCGCTGTGCATTTGGTCATAGGCTGCCCGTCCAATGCTTCACTCCAACCCTCCCTCCCCGCTAGCCACCCGCAGGACCGTTCCGACCTCACCATGTTGCATTTAGCGGCCATGGGAGGCCACAGCCAGGTCATCTCGGCCTTACTTGCAGCTGGTGCTTCACCTATGCGGGCCTTGGCGGATGGCTCGCTGCCCCTTCATTTCGCAGTCCTGGTGAATCAGCCCGCCGCTGCTCGCGTGCTGCTGGCCGCTGCACCACAGGCAGCGGATGTGGTTGCGGGCGGGCCAGCACAGCAGACGCCGCTCTTTACGGCAGTCCTTTACGGCCATCTGCACCTGGCGCGTCTGATTGTGGAGGCGGCACCACACACGGCAGCCATCCGCTGTTTCAGGGGCCAGTTGCCAATCCACGCTGCTGCGGCTGCTTCGGAGGGCCCTTCCAGCGCGGCAATGGTCCAGCTGCTGCTTGACGCGGCACCCGACACCGCAGCAAGCGTGGTCAACGGGACGGCGCCCGTTCAGCGTGCGGCAATACACGGCAATGCGGCAGCGGCGCGCTTGCTCAGGCAAGCAACACCGGTCGGTTGCCTTGAAGCGCTGCAGACAGCGGTGCGTATGGCGGTGAGAGAAGCACCTGACGAGGCACAAGCGGGCCTGGCCACCGCCCGCGCCCTGCTGCCGGCCGTCCAGCCAGCCGAGGCGCTGCCGCTGCTGGTGGCCAGGGGTGACTTGACCCTGCCCCTCTTCCCGGAGTTGGCAATGGACTGGCCGCTGACCGCCGCCCAGTGGCAGCAGGTGCCCTCCCCCTGCCCCGGCCTGGGCCGCGCCCTGCCCGCTGTGCACCAGCGGTCTGAGGAGGAGGCAGCGCTGCTGGTGGCGCACCTCACGCAGGCGGACAGCGCACGCCTGCGGGCATTTGCTCTGGCCTTGCATCGCAGCCAGCGCAGCCTAAGCATCCATCTGCCCAGCGAGCTGGTGCACCACCTGCTGTCGCTGTTTGACTGCTGAAGCTTTCCATGCTGTATGCCTTCACTCTTGTGAACTTCCCCAGCTGCATCTGGCTTCCACACTGCATGTCACAAAGTAGAGGTCACAAAGTAGAGGCTGCGAAATGGCATGCTGCCGCTCGGAAACTGCCACTAGGCTGCGGCTGCAAAGCAACCAAACATCCAAGCAACCTCCAGCAGCAGTGCTTCTCTCAGGCCGAGCCGCCGTCCTCCTTCTGCTGGTACACAATGCGCCGCCCCGCCTTGGAGGGCAGCAGCTGCTGCAGCCGCGCAATGACCTCGCCCTGCGCATGCGGAGGGGATGGAGTGGGGATGGGCCGGAGAAGATGCGACACCCCACAAGCCGGCGCACGAGAGGCACACCCCACAAGCCAGTGCACGAGAGGCACACCCCACGCCAGCGCATGCATGCATCAACCCGGCCCCGCAACCCAAGTTGAACACAACCAAGTCTTGCCAGCGGCAGAGCACCCCCACCTCTAGCGCCTCTCCACAGTGCCTACGTCAAGGTCATTGGGACCACCCCCCGCCTTGTGCAGCCACATCAATGACCAAGCAACACAAGTGCTAGCAGGCCTCACCTCTGGCACCGTCTCCTCAGTGTTGGCGTCCAGGTCCTTGATTTTGACCACCCCCGCCTCCACCTCGCTCTCGCCAAACAGCACCAGGTAGGGGATGCCCTGCTTCAGCGCGTAGCCCAGCTGCGAGGATTGGCGGCGGATGGGTGGATGTGTGAGGAAACAATCTGGCGGGCAGGCTCAGCAGTAGGGGATGCCCTGCTTGAGCGCGCAGCCCAGCTGCAGGAGTGGAGGAAGCGTGACGGTGGAACATGGGTCAGCCATGCAACAGCAGCTGCAGGCAGCACCAGGTAGGGGATGCCCTGCTTGAGCGCGCAGCCCAGCGACAAGGACCTCAAACACTGTGCATTGCAAGGCAACTCAGCAGCAGCAACTATGCCCTTCACCTGATTGCTGCAATGCACAATGTGCAACGCAGCTTGCCAGCAGCAGATATGCGCTCACCTGGTCCGGCATCTTAGGGTTCGCCTTGTAGCCAAACTCGGCACGAATGCCCGCTGCCCACAGCTGGGCCGCCAGGCGCATGCGGCGCGGCTGCGCGATGCGGCAGGGAGGAGAGATGTGTAGGGTTTGGGTAAGGCCAGAGATGGCAGGAGGGGTGCAGGGGACAGACATGGGTGAGCTGTTCCCACTGGCATGTGTGCCGTGGCATGGCATGGCACCGCATGCAGCATGCCAGCATGGCATGCCATGCGTTTCACACGCAGCACGGCATGGCATGGCATGAACCCTGAAACAAGCCCTGTCCCCAAGACAGGGAATGGCTAGTCTGCCCACCTGCATGCCGCCGCCAATGGAAGCAACCAGCACCTCGGTTTCGGTCTCGCGGATGGTGCCGCCAGCCTGCACAGCCACGGAAGGCAAGATGTGGTGCTGTTCTTGGCATGGCATGGCATGGCATGGCATGGCATGGCGTGGCATGGCATGGCATGGCATGGCATGAAACCCATGAATCCATTCCAGGTGTGTCAGCCTCGCCCAACATGAGCGCCCAACATGAGTGCCCACAAGCTCTGCAGCGACACACCACAAGTAGAACACCCACTGCCTCGGCCTGTGCACGGCCGCTGCGCTGCCATGACGGCACACGGACACCCCACGGCGAGCAGCAGCTGCTGGCCAGGAATGCAGCAACCCAGCTGCTCACCGCCTCCGCCTGCGCGCGCAGCTGGGCTTCCATGATGGCGAACACACGCTCGATGCCGATGGACACGCCCACAGCCGGCACCTCCTTGCCGCTGAACATGCCCACCAGCTTGTCATACCTGCGGGGGTTTGGTTGGGAGCAAGCGCAGAGGGGCCACTGAGGGTGCGCCGCTGAGGTGGGCCAGAGGTGGGACACTGAGCCGGGCATACGGGCATAATAAGGGCGTGCTGGGGAACAATTAGAGGGAGGCCATGCGGCATGCCCACAAACGCATGCGCCAGCAAGGATGGGGACATGGGCGAGAGCCCTGCAGTGGGACACGCTCAGGCGGACCACAGCATGGGGAGGCAGCCCAGAGGCAGCAGCCCCACCACACTTGCCTGCCGCCTGCCGCAATAATGGAGCACACATTGGCACCTCACACCAGTTCCAACCAAGACCAGTGCAAAAGGCTGGCCACACCCACCTGCCGCCTGCAGCAATGGAGCCCACGTTGGCGCCCTGCAGCACCGCTTCGTAGATCACGCCAGTGTAGTAGTCCAGGCCGCGCGCCAGGCTGCGTTTCACGGATGGGTTCGAAGGAAGCGGGTGTTACCGGCAGCAGACACCAGAGGCAGAGCAGCTGTGCTTTACAATGATGCCGCTGCAGTCCGGGCTGCGCGCTAGGCTGCACAGAGAGGGATGAATCATCAGATAGCAGCACATTCAAGGGGTGGGCTGCAGACGCTGTGTGCGCTGCGCAAGTCATACCAGGCCAGAGCAGCAGAGGAGCGGTACCTAAGCGGCCAAACTGCATCCCCCACCTAAGGTCGAACACGATGGGTCCCAGTGCCCCCATGGCCTCCAGGAAGCCGAACAGCGTACGCAGCTCCTCAAGCGCGGCCGCCGACTCGGCGTGCTGCGCCAGCGGGTGGCCTGCAAGGGGGGCGGCGACCCAGAGGAGAACGCATGGCATTCTCGCCGCAGCGCATCTCAGCAGCAGTGCACCTCAGCATCAGCGCATCTTGGGCAGCACCGCCGAAACCAGCTTGCAAAGCTCACTGGCTTTGCTCAGCTTGGCCCGCAGCTGCGGCCGGCACCGCACCCTTCCGGGCACAGCCATGCAGCAGATCGGAGAGCACTCACTGGCTTCGCTCAGCTTGGCCAGCAGCTCCTGGGGCTGGCCGCGCAGCACCACAAACTCTCCGATGCGGTCCGCCACGTGGCCGGGCAGGCCCTTCTCCTCCACCATCTCTGCATGGCAGAGATGAGCAAAAACAAAAGGATCGGCACGCAGGAGACAGACAGTTCACGAGTCTGGGGAAACTTCTCCTGCGCCGTCTCTGCATGGAGATGAGCAGACAGCAATCGAGAGCTGAAGGGGTGTTGTACACAGGGCGCGCGGGTGGCAGGTTGCGGTCAGCTATGCGGCTGGGACTGGTTGCAGGTGTGCTTGAGACGCAGCTGACCCGTGCAACTCGCCTCCAAAGCTGTGTACAGCAGCCAGCCGCATGAGAGCAATACAGCAGCCAGCCGCAGGAGAGCAGGAGACAACAGCACTCAGCATCAGCCTGCTCACCCGCGCGCACCGCCTCCCACGGCTCCTTGTCCAGCTTGTCAATGGCGGAGCAGATGGGGCGGAACTTTTGAGGGGGCACGCCCGCAATGTCCAGCATCGCGTCCAGCAACCGCCGGTGGTTCAGCTTGACCTGGATTGGAGGGGTTGAAGAGCGACCACATGGAGCGCAAGAAAGAGCAACAGCATGGGGGTTGAAGAGCAACCGCATGTCGACCCAGGCAATCCACCCAGGCAGGCGTGCAATGTGCAGCATCGCGTCTGGCGGCTCAGCTTGCCCACGCCACCCATGCACAGTACCCCAACACTCCTGCACAGCGGCAGGCCGGTGAGTGCAAGCGGCCCATTCTCACCTCGTAGGCGCCCAGCTGCAGGTCGTCCAGAATCTCAACCAGCACCTGCATATGTGGGGAGGTGCACAGCTTAGCGTGACGCGCGCGTGAGCTGGCCAACCGGGCAGCTGTGCACACACAGCATGCATATGCAGAACCGCATGCCACTCGCAAACAGAAAGCATGTGCTGCCTGCTGCCTGCCCCACCTTGAGCACTTCGGCGTCAGGCACCATGGTTGGGTAGCTGCCCGCGATGTCTGCAGGGGAGCGGAGCAGGGCAGCAGGGTGCAGCGGTTGCGCGTGGGGGGACCACGCATCGCCCACGCATCGCTACTCGTCCCAGTTGTGAGGTTGCAGCACAGCACCCTGGAAGTCAGACAGCTGAGCAGCTGGAACTGGTAACGATCGACCAACAATCATCTGGAAGCAATGGACACCCACACGTGTTGCATGCCACCAATACCAAGAATGCCTCACCAGCATCGAACCGGAAGCACTCATGACAGGGGACCAAAAACCCTTGTGATCCAATGCGCAACAAGCTCACCAACCATGTCAAGTGCACCAAACAAACTCACCAAAGTCGCACTGGAAGAACTCGCGGAAGCGGCCGCGCGCCATCTGCGGCTGGTCGCGCCGGTACACCTGTGGAAGGGCGGAAGGAGGTGGCAGCACGCTGGGCAGGGTGACACGCCGCAACACAACCAGCGCCGGCATGCCACTGCATGATGCAAGGCACACCACAAGCTGGGCCGCGCACACACAAAAACCGAAGAATCAGAAGCAATGGAGTTCTGCCCCGCTGTGCACCTTGGCGATGTGGTAGCGCTTGATGTTGCCCACGCCGTGCAGCGCCACAAAGCGCGCAAAGGGCACGGTCAGGTCGTAGCGCAGGCTCAGGATCTCGCCGCCCTGCAAAGGACGAAACGAGCGCCACCCTCATGTATATTCCAAGCAAGCAGACGGGACGAAGGCAAATTGCATGTTCAGGGCACGTTCAGGCCACCCTGCCCACCTGGTCCGCCAGGTCGTAGATGAGCTTGCTGTCCTCGCCGTACTTGCCCATCAGTGTCTCCCTGCGCGGACAAGCAGGTCGGTTGTCGGAAAGGGAAGCGGAAAGGGTTGCAAGGTGGTTGCAAGGTGGGCAGCAGGTGAACGAAGGGCGGCAGGCAAACTAAGGGCACTCTCCCTAAAGGCCAGCTACCACCCCCCCTCCTGCCGCACCGCAGCTCAAACACCGGGGTGTCGATGGACACGGCGCCGTGGCGCTTGAACACACGGGTGATCTGCGGGGCAGAGAGCACACAGGCGACAACCCCAGTGAGCAGTCGTGGTGTGCAGAGGAGGGACAGTTGGCACTAGCACAGCTGGGGCAGGGAGCGGGTGTGAGCAGCGGCAGATCACAATGCTGCTAAGGCAATGCCCAGCGCCTCGCGATGTCAACGCCGCAGACCAGAATGCCACCACGTCAGCCCAGCGCCGTCCACATACCTTGTCACCAACGCATGCCCAGCGCCACCCACTCACCTTGTCAAATGCAACCTCCCGGATCGCCATCTGATCCGGCATCATGTCGCGCGCACCCTTGGCAATCTTGGGCTTGCGGCGCGCCTGTGCAACCAAAAACAAAGTGCATTCCAGTAAGCATACTGGCAGTAAGAAGCAATGCGTGCACCCTTGGCAATCTTGGGCTTGCGGCGCGCCTGCAGCAATGCGGGCATGCCACGCTGATTAGCACCACACCTCCCTTGCAACAGCGCAGCAAGCCTACACCAACGCCGGCACCCCACAGATTTCCTAGGGCTGACCCGGCCGGCCTTCACTTGAGACAATCCAAAACCTGGCCCTGCTGCAACCCCGCCTGCCATGCCCCCTCCCACTGACCTGGTTGGCCTCGATCACGCCCCGCAGTGCCGCCAGGTGCAGCTGCCACTGGTGGCCCAGCGGGTCCAGCGCAGCGGCCACAGCGGGCAGGGCGGCCGCCAAGTTGGCGCTGCCGCCGCTGCCCAGGGACAGGCGCTGTGAGGGAGGGAGGCAGGGCGGGGGAGGGAGGCGCAGGTTGTCACTTGCTCATTGGCTGGTGTGGTGGTACACCAGCTGTCAGCGGCTGCCCCGTCCCACTTAGAACCACCAAACAAACCGCCCTGCACACTTGCAGGCAGTGCTCCAGCGATCCCCCGCAGCAGCCACGCCAGCCCAGCCCAGCCCAGCCCCGGCTGCTCCCGCCCACCCAAGCAAGCTCAGCCCAGGAAAGCCGCACCTGCAGGCGGTGCTCCAGCACGTCTTCCTCCGCGGTCGCGCCGCTGCCGCCCGCCGCCACGTTCTCCACATAGTCCCGCAGCAGGGCGGTACCCTTGCCCAGCTGCATGCCAGCTGGCGCACCCTTGTCCTTCTTCTTCTCCTTCTTCTTGCCGCCCTCAGCGGGCGCGGCAGCGGGCGCGGCAGCGGGCGCGGCGGGCGCGGCAGGGGTGCCCTCCTGCACACGCAGGCTGGTGGCCGCCGCAAGCGCCTCCACTGCCACCGCCTGCTTCAGGGCCTTGTGGGCGGCGTAGGCCACCTGGGCGGCCGCCAGAGAAGGCACCGCCTCCTCCTCGCCAGCCAGCGCCAGCTTGCCTGCAACCTCAGCCGCCTGCCGCTTGCCAGCCTCCACAGCCGCCGCAGCACTGCCAACCAGCTGCTGCAGCGCCGCAGCCGCGGCGGGCACCCCCGCCGCATCTGCAGCCGCATCGCCGCCGGCAGCGGCGGCGGCCGCCGCCACGGTCGGCAGGCGCTCAGCGATGGCAGCGCTGCGCTTCAAGCTGAGGCCTGCCGCCTTGAGTGTAGCGGTGGCCAGCAGCAGCAGTGCAGAAGCCAGGGATGGCGAGCCGGCCTGCTGCGGTGCACCATCCTTGGCTGGCGGCAGAGCAGCCACAGCAAGCTCTGCCTTTGCGGGGCCGGCTGCTGCGTTCAGCGCTTCGAGCAGCGAGCCATGGACCTGCGGCGGCAGACAGACAAACAAGCAGGTGGGCAGGCAGGCAGGCAGAGTGAGCAACCAGCAGGGTAGCAAGCACGGCTGGCCGCGGTCGAAAAGCAGCTAGGGACTGCAGGCATCTGCCTCAAGCTATTTCACCACCAACCCAATGGCTGTCCAGCTGCTGCTGGCAGCAGTGGCCGCACCTGGGCGGCGTTGCTGATGGCGGGCAGAGCACCCACGCCCGCCTTCTTGGCATTGACCTGCGGGGATCAAAGGCGTTTCGAGTCGAGCATTTCGTTCAGCACAGTGCAAAACACTGGCATTTTGGAGGGTGCAACAGCTGAGGCAACAGGGGAGCTCACGATGTGATTGCAAGGCCAAGATGCCGACCCTCTGGGTGCCGCAAGCGGGCAGCCAACAGGAGGCAGCAATCCTCTTCGGCAGGACCAAGTGATTTTGCAGCAGGCGGACCGGCAGGGTTCAGCCTCAACCGTTCGCCGGGTCGGCTGGCGCCAAGCGGCCAGACTGGCCCAGGCTAGCCAAAACTACACTAGACAAGACAAGGCTTCAACCGGACTAGACTAGGCGCACCTGGCGGGAACCCTCCAGCAGGCCCCGAATCTCATCGGCTGCCTCGACGGCGCCCTTGTGGGGGCACGCCTCCACTGCCTCGGTGTCCAGCGCCTTGACCTGTGCGGATGGGAGAGGCCGGGCGGCGGGTGGGTGCAAGACCAGCAAGACATGCAGCGAAGCAGCCTGCTGTGCACAGCTGGCTGCCCTCACGCAAGCTTAGAGATCAGCGGCCTGACCGGTGCAATGTGCACAAGGAAGGGTAAGGAACGTTATGCAGTGGTGCCCTTGCTCATGCACCGGCATGGCTCGCAAGCGACATGCAGACACCAAACCCGCAAGCCCCAGCTCACGTCTGCCTGCAGGGCCTCCGCCGCCAGCGCTGCCACTGCGTTGGCACTGGCCAGCAGCAGCTTGCCGGCCTGCACGCACAGCGCAGCGGTGCCCGCTGCCGCGCCCTGGCCGTCAATGAGCACCGCACGCTCTGCCGAGCTGAGGCCAGGGGCCTCCACGCCAGCAGCTGCCAGCGCCTCAGATGCGCTGAGCTGGCTGCCGTCGGCTGCCTCAGCTGCGCCCACGCCCTGCAGCAAGGCTGCCAGTGCCGCCAGCGCAGGGGCGTCGCTGTCCGCCGCCGGCAGGCGTGGCGCGCCGCCGGCGTTCAGCAGTGCACCAATGGCCTCTGCCACAACCGGCCGCACACCGCTTCGGCCGTTGACCAGGGCGAGCAGCTTGTAGTAGAGTGCTGCGCGGGCCTGAGGGCGCTCCAGTGCTGCGCCGCTGCCGTCGGCGGGGGCTGCTGGCGGCTCCTCAGCTTGGAATGCCTTGGGGGCTGGGCTCTCCTTCTTCAGCCGCCCCAGAGCCGCGCTGTCCAGCGCAACCTGCGCGCCGCCAGCCACAGCCACCACTTGCTCCAGAGTGGTGGTGGCGCCCGCGCCGCCGCAGATCACAGCGTGCTGCTGCACCATGGCGGCAGGAGGGCAGCAGGCAGGTGCGGGGCTCCGCCTGCGGCTGCTCTGACGGCAGGTGCTACTGCAGGCCTGCGGAGGGGGCCGAAGCAGGCAGCCGGGAGGTCAATTGGTTGCAGTGCCGAGACAATGGAGCCGAGAGCTTGGCGGCGGTGGCGCCTCAAGCGGCGGCAGCGGCAGCGCTGGTGGGCACCGAGGGGACGGCGCCCTCCCCGGGCGTGCATCGAGCTGCCGCGACCAGCAGGATATCAACAGGCAATGCAGCGAGCCCGCAGAAGCAGCGCTGAGCCATGCCACCCGACCATGACGGCGGCGGCACAGGAAAGCGCAGCAGGGCGGCATCCAGAGCTCCATCAGCAGACGATTGATGAATGCGGGAGCCCACTAGCCCAGCAGCGCCGCCTCACCAAAAGTTGGGTGCGGCCTGCCGCAAGCCTGGGCGCTAGGCGAGGCGCGCAACGAGTAACCAGCTAGCCCGGCAGTCAATCCGCCCGGCGATCAAGCCTGCCGGCGGCATGAGCGCCGGCGGCGGGCGGCAGAGCAGCGGCAGCATGACGGGGTGGCGGCAAGCCACTGATGATGTGCAGAGAATGGCAACCGGCAGCAAGACCAGGTGGCGCCGCCGCTGCACAACACCAGCATCTGGCTTAAGACTTGCAACCTGGTGCGATCGTGCTGTTACAGGTGCGTACTGTGCATTCATTTGTCGGTAGGCTGCCCTGGCCGGCAACACAAGTGGGAGCAGCTGCAGCGCCCCGCCAGCTCAAAAGCGGCGGCGCTGGTAGGGCCCTGCCATGCGCGGTCAGCCACTGCATGGAGCCCTTCAGGCGGAAGGGTCGTGCGGCTGGCCGCTGCATCAGTCCATGCCCGCGTTCTCAAAGAGGTAGTTGGCTGCCAGCGCCTCGTTCTTGTCGCAGATAAGGAAGGCCTGCAGGAGGGCACCGGGGGGAGCAGGCAGGACAGGAAAGTTCAGGGCGGCTGGGAAAGGAAGCAAGCGTGGTGCAGGTCAGGGCGGCTGGGCTTGCAGCTCGAGCGGCAGCGGTGTGCCCGAATGACAACCGGAGCGTGCAGGCTGTGCTGGACAGGCGCACGGCCAGCACAGCTATGCAGGACGGCGGCCCAGGCTGGGAACAACAGGAGCCCCGCACCTCTATGCAGGCCTCGCGGGGGAAGCCCAGCTGCTCCAGCCTGCAGAAGCGCGAGGGTCAGCATGGAGGGGCTGTAATGTACAGGGGGCTCGAGTGGAGCGGAGCGGGGTTGTGAGGGCAGGGCCCAATGCCCACCCCTTGATAGCCTCCACAGCATCCTTGCTGAGCAGGGCACATGGCACGCCCCAGTGACCAACAGCGGTGAGCCCACACTGGCGCACCACCCACCTCTCAATGGCCGCCACCTCCTCCTCGGTCAGCTCAATCTGCACGCCCTCCATGCCCTCCATGCCCTCATCTGCAAGGCAGCGCAAGGCATGACCGCTGGTAAGCCCCCCTCTGTTCAGCTGTGTAGCCCTAGCGGACTCCGGTCGTGCTCATGCCGGCAGGGGCATGCGCAGGTGCGCATGCAAAAGCACAACGCACCTGCATGCAGACCCGCACTCACCGCCCATCTCTCCCGCCAGCTGCAGCAGCAGTGGCGTCCACCTTCCAACACCCCCTGAACCCACAAGCATCACCAGCTGGCCGCTCACCGTCCATCTCTCCCGCCAGCTGCTGCAGCAGGGCCTCCATGCCCTCGCCCTCGCCCACCGGCTCGTTCATCATGGCCAGGAACTCCTCCTGCAAGCCACAAACAAAGGCAGATGGTGGGTGTGGCAGCACATGGGGTGTGGCAACACATGGGGTGTGGCAGCACATGGGGGGTGGCAACACATGGCTGAACTCGAGGCCAGGAACTCCTCCTGTTTGCAGTTGAGAGGCAGCAGTGAGCAAGGCTACCGCCAAGTGCAGCAGCCCAGTGCAGCAGCTGAGCATGGCCAGAGACTGCTCGGCATGAGTGCCATGGCTGCACGCAATGGCAGCGGCGGCTGCACCAGTGGGCATGCCATTGCGGCGGCTGCACCAGTGGCCATGCCATTCACTCGCACTTCAGCCCCACCTGGTTTGAGTTGATGGCCTCCAGCATGGCGGGGTTGGCCTTGCCAAGCTCCTGCAGAGAGCAGCAGACGCAGCACATATGCACGTGAGCCACCCTTCACAACACACGGCAAAACAAGGGCTGCAAGGCAGGGCAAGCCAGGCACCAGCATTGTGCAACCGCAAGAGCCTGTCAACAGGGTGCGCAGCCGGCGACCCCAGAAATGCGTGGCAGGCAGCAGAGTGCGCCCACCGCACGCCCCACGCACCGCAAGCATGGGCTGCAGCAGCTCAGGCCGCTGCTGCACCATGGCACGCAGCGCCTGGAACTGCGGGCTGCGGCGCAGCTCAGACAGGGCCCCGCCCGCGGCCGCCTGCTGGGCAGCCGCCGGCGCGCCGCCGCCGCCAAACATGTCGAATGGCTGGGCAGCGGCAGGAGGCGCCGCCGCTGCCTGCTGCTGCTGCTGCTGCGCGCCCGCCGCGGGGGCGGCGGCTGGGGCTTGGGGGCGAGGGGCCGGCTGGTCCAGGCCTGCAGGCGAGCAAGGGGCAGGGGTGGGCAGCAGCATTGCATTGCATTGCCTGCATGTGATGCGCGGCTGACTGCAGATGGTTGATACCAACCCGGGACCAGGCAGCGGCACTGCACCGGCAGCTGACAGGGCAGGCCAAGCCAGAGCAGCTGCGGAAAGCACACTTTCGAATGCACGAACGCACGTATCAAACCCACCAAGCAGTGCACTGGCAAGCGGGTGTATCAAACACATCGATCCGGATCTGTGAGTCCAGCTGTGCACACCTGCAGGGATGCCGGTCATCAGGTACTCGACAGCTCGCTCTGGGTTGTTGAACGCAGCGCGCATAGCGCGCACCACCTGCTCGCGCTCAAAGCCCATCTCCATGATCTGAGTGGGGCGGCAGGGAGAGGCAGGCGGCAGGCAGATTACGGGGTGAGATGGCAGGTGTGCCAGCTTGGCCGCCCAGCGCAGCTCATGCATGCAGTGGCGCCAACACTGAAGCGCGTCGCGCTCCTGGCTGCCGCGTGACAAAATCAAGCAGTCACCTGTGCAATCTTCTCCTCCAGAGCAGCGCCAGTCACCAGGTCGCTGCCAGCGCTGCCCGTCGGGGCGTCACCCTCCGCCGCCGCGGGCGCGGCCGCAGCAGCCGGCGCCTCAGCGGGTGCGGGTGCGGCAGCGGGGGCTGCCTCGGCGGCTGCAGGGGCGGGGGCGGCCGCAGGGGCAGGTGCGGCTGCTGGCTCGGCGGGCTTGGGCTCTGCCGCCTTCTTCTGCAAGGAGCAGCGTGCGCAGCAGCAGCAGCAGAGGCAGCTCAGGCCGCCGCAGCCTTGACCTTTGGGCCGACAAAAAGGCCATGTTCCTACAGCATGCAGTGCACACTGCCAGCAAAACAACCCAGCACCCACATGCATCCCAGCTGCAGGGCACCGCATAAACGAAGGAAAGCCCTTCCTGGAGGACTCTCAGCTGCCCACCTTCATGATCATCACCACGCAGAAGCCGGCCTCGGTGACGCCCGCCTCCGCCAGGGTGGCGTCGTCCTTCAGGATCTGCTCACCATGGTGGGGCAGGCAGGCCAGGCAGGGGTGGGCAGGCACGGCGGGGCAACGTGCGAGGGGTGCATAGGAACACATGGGCAGGCGCGGTGGGGAGCGGCGCAGCTGCAAGGGGGCCCAGCTCCTGCCGCGCACCTTGCCCTGGTAAATGATGTTCATGGAGGTGGCGGGGAAGTCATCGCCCTGCGTCTCCTGGATCTTGGCCTTCACATCCGCCACCTGCGGGGCAGGGAAGTGGGCGTGGGCGGGGTGCGGTGCGCTGGCGGGCGGCGGCGCGAGCGGGGGTCGTCAACAACCGCCGGCATGCAGGGCAGCCCAGCGGGGCCTCCGACAGCCGGCGCCGGCCGTCGGGGCTCCGATCACGGCGATCTGGGGCCCCAGGCGCCCCAGGGGAGGCCGCACCTTGGTGCCGTCCTCGAAGGCCAGCTCAAACTGCTTGCCCTGCACGGTCTTGAACTTGAGCTGCATCTTGCCGCGCCGTAAACCGGTGATCGGGGTGGCAGGGGGCCTCGCAGCTGCAGCGAGCGGGAGGGGGCTGTGCCAGGGCGCCGCTGAAGTGCCGCCCCTTGTCCAGGCGGGCGGCTGCGATCGACGGGAAGCCTGCACGCGCCACCGGGCGGCTGGAGCGGCGCAGCTGCTGCGCCACAGCAGGCTCTTGCATGAAGGCTGCGCCGCCGGCCCTGGGAGGGTCAGATCGCCTACTAATTAGCTTGCCCCGGCCCATTGCAAAGCTCCAGGACAGGGGGCTGCGCTCCCCGTGTGCAGGGTTGCAGAACCCGCCCCGCAGCCAACCCGTAGCCCAGCATGCAGCCATCGCGACGTGGGCTCGCCCGGCTGGCCGCGGTGCAGCTGCAGGCCGCCAGCGCCTCCGCCGCCGCCGGCCCCTCCCAGCCTGCGGCCCAGGGGCTGCCGGCCGTGCTGCTGCGGCAGCTGAGCAGCGCCAGCAGCGCCCTGGGCGCGCCCCACGGCCAGGAGACGGGCGGCGAGCAGGCGGCGGCGCAGCGGCGGCGCAGCCACGCC
>VIYQ01004538.1:0-13679 GCA_009928355.1 Chlorella sp. CH2018 | reverse complement strand
CCACCCCACCCCCCACCCCCAGGTGCGGGAGACGGAGGAGGAGCAGCAGGCGCGGCTGGAGCGCTTCGCGGCGGAGCTGGAGGCGGGCGGCGCAGCGGGTGCAGAGCCGGCGGAGCAGTAATGAGGGCAAGCGCTTGACTTCATCGCCCTCGCTTAACCCACCACATGTGGACTTGCACTTGCCATTCCTTACACTCTACGTGCCGGCGCTGCAGGCAGCGTCAGCCGGCCGGCAATGCAGGCAGGCAAACAAGCAGAAATCACACACACAACAGAGCAGGGCAGGGGAGGGTCGCACATTGGAGGAGGAGTCCTGGCTGGTCTGGTTTCAAGGCATTCATGACGTTTCGGAATTCGGGGCTCTGCACAGCTGCATCAGTGGCCATGCATGACCGATGCTGAGCGTTCAAAGGTCTCTCATTGGGTGGTGCCTGCTGACTGGACGTACTTTATCGCTTGCGCAGTTCAGTGGCGACTCTGTAGCCTCCTGGGTTGCTCACTGGCCGGCCATCATCTTCTCCACATCCGCCTTGGGGTGCTTGGTGTCGCTGATCTGCAGGGGGCAAGGGAGCCGTGGGAGGGGCGGCACGGCGACACTTGAGCACATGAGCAATCGATGGAACCCAGCCCGCAGGCCAGCGAGAACTTAGTTCACGTCTGCTGCTCAAAGCTGGCCTGCACAGCGCGCAAGACAGGATCACCAATCCCCTCTCACCTGCAGGTTCCTGCGGCAGAGGGGAAGGGGAGGGGCGGAGGGTGGTGAGCCGCTGGGCAGGGAGGGGTGGACGGGCCATGCACGCTCAAGCCAGGTGCTTGTGCTGCCTCATGTCAACTGCTGCCGCTGCCCAGCACCGGCAAGCATACCGCCACACCCAGCCAAGCTCACCACTTGTCCACGATGACCTTCAGTGCCTCGGGGGTCAGGAAGGCGGGGGCCTTGGGGCCGATGCGGATCTGCAGGAGGGGGGCAGGTATGGAGAGCGTGCATACCCTCATTTCACTGCAGGCTCTAAACCCATGGTTCCAGGGCAGGCAGCTCGCCCTGCGGCCAACCGTCAGCCTTCACCACCTGTCCCGCCTCTTCTCCGGCACCCACCCTAAACCCTGCACCCACCCCACCCACTCACGTTCTTCACGCCCAGGTGCAGCAGCGTCAGCAGGATGATGACTGCCTTCTGCTCCAGCCATGACAGATCCAGGGACAGCGGCAGGCCGTTCACGTCGGTGCCAAACACCTGGTCAGGCAGTGTGGATGGCAGCATGCAGGGTGAGCTAGATGATTGGGTGCTGCTGCATGCAGTATGCTGCATGCAGTACGACCAGCAGAGAGGCGCTGGGCAAGCCCAGCTCACCTCGGCCAGCTTGGAGGCCACCACAATGGCGGAGTAGGCATCGTTGCACTGGCCCATGTCGACCTGCAGGCACAAACATGGGAGCTTTGCAATGAGTCATTGATGCTTCACAAACTCACAAACAACATGCAAGCCCCAGGGGGAGGACAGCCGGCCCTGCTGCGCATGCGCTCACCAGGCGGGGCAGACCGGTGCCGGGCAGCATGCCAAAGTCGTGGTCGTAGAACCTGCAGGCAAGGGCGTGGCGGGTTGCATGGCATGTTGCAGGGTTGCATGACAACATTGTTGCGCTGGGCTTAGCCTTCCCCCTGCACCACGCAGGCCCCAGCGCCCAGCCATGCGCATGCTTGATGGCTCACCGGAACTTGCCGCAGCCCAGCGTGAGCAGCATGGTGTCCGCGGGGGTGGCCTTGGCCACCTGCCCGAAGTACCTTCGTTCAGGCTCTGGGGCAGCGGGGGAGGATGAAAGAGGCATGTGAAGAAGCAAGCGAATGAGGCCTGAGGGCAGCAAGCGTATGAGGCATGTGAGCAGCAGGCAGTGGCGTGTGTCTGCACCGCCGTAGTTGGCAGCGCTGGGGCAAAGGGTGCCCCGCCTTGCAATGCAATGTTGCCCTCTGCTCTCACCGGAGCCGTCACAGCCGCCCACCAGAAATATGTGCTTCAGGTGGCCCTGGACAGTTTGAGAGGGACAGCAGGAGGGCAGGCTGCGTGAGCACGTCGACTCAGCGCTGCATGGCATCGTGGTGAGCGGCTGCTGCCTGCGCCAGCCAAGCACACAGGGCCTTACGTGAGCAATGGCACACTGCTGTCACCACAGCCTCACCTCCTGTACGGCCTTGACCACCTCGCCCGCCACGCCCTGCAAACAAGAGCACCGGCAGGCACGCCATGTAGAGGTTGGTGTGTCGCAGCACAGGCGCAGCCCAACTGCTTCGTTTGTGTGTCCGAAGCCCTCAAGCTGCAGCCCAGCGCTCACCAGCACCGCGTTGCGCGCAAAGCCGGTGGTCACAAACTTGGCCTCGCTCTCGAGCGGCTCCTCGGTGAAGCCCGGCAGCTCCTGCGAGGGCGGGGCGGGAGGAGAGCGGGCAGGTGAGAGGGCAGGTGAGTGCCTGACAGCTGGAGCAGAAGCGGCATCATTTCCACTCTTTCTCACATGCGTCTATGAACCACTAGCAAATCAGGCCAGGGCAGATGTCGGCAGATGTCATCCAATCACTGCACCCACCTGTGCCTTCTGGATGAGGCTGGAGTAGTCCTTGATCTGCCCCATCTTGCCGTCAATGTGCGGCACACCGCTCCACCCCACCTGCAACCACGTAACGCAGCAGGCATGTGCATGCGAAGAGGCAGTATCATGTGACACTGCATGCTGCTTTGTGATGCGCACCGCCCGATGCTTGCAGGACCCACCAGCCAGCAGCACACCAGCACTGCCCTCCTTACCTCGCCGGTGGTGAAGATGCGGTCCTTGTAGCTCTGGCGCGGCTCGATGATGCAGTTGGTGGTCATGCTGCGGTGTGCAAGAGGCAATGGGGCAGCCCAGCAGCGAGTGAGCATAGTTGCACAGGGGCGCAGGCAACCCGCAGGCTGGCATCAACATGCTATGCCATAGTAAGCACCTTGCCTTCACCCAACCAATGTGCACTTCATGCAAAGCACGAAACTCACTGGGAACCCAATCAACCAACCAACACACGCCCAGCGCTCACAGGACGGCGCCAGGAAAGTCTGCAAAGTCCTTCTGCTGGCGGTACCAGGCGCCGCCATAGTTGCCCACCAGGTGGGGGAAGCGCTTCTTCAGGGCGGGGTAGCCGTGGGCGGGCAGCAGCTCGCCGTGGGTCCAGATGTTGATGCCTGGTTGGAGGGAGGCGGAGGGCACCGGCTCACCGTCTTAAGATCAACAAGTCGGTGGGTGATGGACCATCAGCCACGAACTGTGCTTGCCGGGCAACCAACCAAAGGGGCATCTGCCACAGCTCTGGATACCCCACCCGCCCAGCCAGCCAGCAAGGCTCACCCTTGCCCTCGGTCTGGGCCAGCAGGTCGTGAGTGTCCTGCAGGTCATGCCCCGAGATCAGGATGGCCTTGCCCTTCTTGGGGGTGATGCGAACCTGCAGAAGAGAGGGGGGGAGCGAGCGGGGGCGGGGCAGCACAGATCTGAGCCGCCGCTATCGCTGCTGTGGAGGCTGCTTAGAGGCCAACACATGCCAGCCAGGAAGCAGGGCAGCTTGGCAGGGCGAGCATGGGTGTTCCACGTGCACAGCAGGCAGCGACATGCAGCGGACCTGGGTGGGCTCGGGGTGGCCAAACTTGGAGGTGTGGCCTGTGGGCGAAGGAGACCGCAGCAGATGGGAATGCTTGGTGCGCATGCAGTCGAACCAATCCCTTCGCAGTCCGAAGAACAGTTTGCAGCACTAGTACTCGTCCCAGCTATGACAGCAAGCAACCACTGTAGCAACCAGCATGTCTCATAGTCCAGCAGCAAACACGTGCACACTGCAGGAAGCACTCGACCCAGCAGCCCTCTCACCGTAGTCCAGCAGCTTCATGCCCAGCAGGCCGGCGGCGCCCACCTCATCAACCATGGCCAGCGTCTGCAGAGGGGGAGGGCAGCGGGGATGGTGGAGAGGAGGGGTTAGGGGCAGTTGGAGTGAGCCTCACTCTGCTCCGCGGCGGTTGGGAAGATTCTGCAAGCATGGACAGCAGCTGGCGGAGCACACCGGGAGCATCGTCACCATCAATACCCCTTCTAGCCATCGTCACCATCAATACCCCTTGTAGCCGCCACCACCCACCTTGCCCAGGTCCAGCGCATCCTCGGAGCACAGGAAGGCGTAGGCCTTGGCCACAAACTTGTCCACCTGCGCCGCAGTTAGAGGGGGATCAGGAAAGGCAGTGCGGTCGTACAGCACACTGATGTGGACAGCTACACATTGCTGCATCCAAACCAGCTCACAACCAATTAGTCCAGCCCAGCAGGACAGGTCAATGCAGCGCACCTCTGGGTCGCGCTGGCCCAGCACCTCAGCGTGGTGGGTGTAGGCAGCCAGGCCGCGCAGGCCGTAGGTGACCATCTGTGGGGCAAGCAGTGGAGGGGGAGGAGGGCGCGGGATGGCAGGGGTGCGCTGGCGGGCATGTGGCAGCGCCAGCGGCAGGAGAGACACCAGCAGAGGTGTGGCACATGGCAGACACTGCATTGAAACCATCCAGCAGCCAACAAGGCTGCATCTGCCCAGATGCCGGCACGGCAGCCTGTTGCAGACCTGTGCCTCATGCCACTGCGCCCATACGCAGCGGCACCAAGGGGAGCGCCGGTACACCAGCCTAACCCTTGTTCCCCAGCGGCTCCAAAGCACGCCGTGCAACCCCGGGGCCACAGAGGCACCGGGGCGCATGCCGAGGTGCTGCCACAGCGCAAACCCAGCACACCCCTGCCAGCACGCGCCTCGTGCAGGCCCAGCAGGGTGGGGTCCATCACATGGCGCCGGTGCTCCAGCCTGCACACATTAGTGCAAGACAAAGGAAACAAGGCTGGTGGACAGCGGGAGCTCAGCCTTGGGATCATGGGACAATGGCATGCAGAGTGCCGTGTGCCCTGCTCACGCATGCAAGGTGCGGAGGAAAGCTCCTGAACTGCCGCCAAGCCGCCCCACCCCTATCAATCACCTCACAAACGATCCACACACAACAAAGCTCACGAAGTCATCTTGGCCAGCTGCGTGAGCTGGTCCATGGACGCCGACTGCATGTAGCCCGCGTTCATCTTCCAGCTGTGGAGGAGAAGGGCAGGAGAGCAGTAATCCACGAGGTGGTGGGAGCGGATTAGGCCGAGGGCAAACACGCCAGGGTCTGTGCGCTGGGGTCGCTGTCCCATGCTGCTGGGCACGCTGCGCAGCTATCAGTGCAGCAGCACTCACGCGGCGGGGTGGGCCAGCAGGTCGAACCAGGGCAGGTTGGTGGGGGTGGGGATGGACTCGTCCACGCCGTTCTGCAGACAGCAGGTCGCGGCAAGGCGCACCGCCAAATGCAGACAGACACGGATTGCCGCTGTTTCAACAGCGCAAAGCTGCTCACCCTCGACATGCTTGGAATCCCCAGCACCAAAGCCTTCACGACGCCCAATCAAAGCCCTGCCCTGCGCGCCGTTACCTCACCTGGCGCACCATCCGCTCCAGGCCGTCGCGCAGCGAGTGCGCCTGGGCGATGTACTCCTGCGGGCGGGAAGAGGAGGCAGATGGAGCAGTGGGCGGGGCGGATCAACTGTACTTTGTTTCATGCCGTGCGAGCGATCAAGCAGCAGAAAAATCGGAGATTAAAGCCTGGCTCACATCCATGCTGCCCGCATTGCCCGCAATGCGCGTAGACTGCCTCTCACCTTGAAGCGTGCATCGTCAAAATTGACGTTGGTTAGAGTTGCGAACGTAGCTGCGAGTGAGCAGTTGCACGTTCAGGACAGACCCTTCCTGGCTGGCTGGCTGGCTTTACACCCGTGTGTGTTGCACAGTGTGATAACAGGCCCCGGGGCGGCCCACAAGTCTGTGGGCATGATGCACACAAACTGATGGCGAGGCTCACCTGCGTTGAGCAGTGAGTACACCTCGGTAGGCACCTCCACACCTGGACAAGAAGGGAGGTAGACGGGGCAGTTGGGGTGGGAATCGGGCAGAGTGCTGCCGGATCAGCCGTCTCTCGGAGGGGCAAACATGCGCGCTCAGGCGGGGTCTGCAACCCAGGCAGCAGCGCACCGTGCTCATCAGCAAAGTGTGCCCAGCAGGCCTGTAGGGAGAGGGCACAGCAGGTAAGGCAGCGGGCGTGTCACCGGCATGCACACTGGATGGATCCAGAGGGGCGTAGGCTCCTATTGGCTACCCCTCTGCCGGGCACTGCCCGCTGGATCTATGCCTCCTTTCTCGCAAGGCAGCCTCACCAGGCCCTTGAGCGAGTAGGTCAGCAGGTCCTGCAGCACCGCAGTCTCGGGGGTCTTGCCGCACACGCCCGCGGCATGGGTTCATGATGGGGCAGGGAGCGGGATGGTGAGCCGGCGGTGTGGTGCCTTGTGGTACTGCGCGGGCTGGGAACGCATTCGAAGCAAACGTACACAGCTTGGAAGCGCAATGAAGGCGCGGCGGTCGGCACTGGGTAGCATCGACAAGGCAGGCGGGCATCAGCTTGGCGCTCACCCACAGTGGTGCAGCCGGTACCCTTGCTGGTCTGCTCGCCTGCAGAGATAGGGGGTGGGGAGCAGGGCCAGCCATTGATGCCACCTGGCTGGCGGCAATGCGCAGCATGGCAGTGCATGAGGGCCGGCACAAGGCATTCAGCACCAACGCTTGAACTGAAATGGCAAGGTGTTGAATGGGCCACTCACATTGGTAGCAGAACTGGTGGACGCGAGCGGGCGGGGATGGGGGGCAGGAAAGGTGGGAGGTGAGGGCAGTTGTGCGGGCGCAGGGTCATGGCCGACATGCACCGCATTCTGCTGCATGGCTCCTGCCATGCCACTCATGCACATACTACGACCCAACCTGGCAGCGTGGCCACTCACCATGGCCTGCAGCAGCGGGTGGTGGCAAAGAGGGAGGGTTCCAGGTTGGCCCATCATTTGTGGGGAACATGCGCGGCTCAGGCACGGATGCAGCACACGGCACCGCTGCCCGCAATTTGTCATGCGACTGACGCTAACTATCATGCCCCTCACGTTGTCCATGATGGGCTGCGTGGCGGCCTCGGCTGCTCGAGTCGAGGGCACCGTGTGGAGTTGCGCGCCCAAAATGCGCGCCGCCGCGAGTGCCGGGCGACCGCCGCCTGCAGGAAGGGAGGTGAAGGCGGCCCGGCGGTGCCTCCGATTAGCCAAACGGACGCGATCAGGCGCAGTGCGAGGGGCGGGGCGCTCAGAAGCCGGGAGGGGGAGGCGGTCTGGCACCGGCCCACCCAGCCACTGCTCACCCGGCTGCTGCAGGGCCGCCAGCGCGCCCCGGCCTGCCCCGCCCGCCATCAGGGCGCGCCGCAGCCCGGCGGCCGCGCTGCGAGCGAGCGATGCCATCGTCGAGACCGACACCCGCGGCTGTGGGGAGCTGGACTTGCCGCCAACGGCAGCAAGATACGCAGTTCGACGGAAGAGGGGCAAGGAGGGGGCGACAAGGCAGGTGACTCTCATTTTGCACCCCAATGCCCGCCAGTTTCCGCCCGTGTGTCATGGCGGCATGGCCCGCAAATCCATGCCACTGTTACATGCTTCATGTGCACGAGAGCAAACAAGCCACTACTCTGCAGCTGATGGAGGCCTCTGGCGCGGCCTGCCGCGCCCACGGCCGCCACTCCGCCCGCCGCCGCCGCCGCCGCCCTCGCTCTCTGCTTTAGCAGCGCCGCCACCGCCACGGCCGCCGCCGGGCTGCACCTGCGGCAGCGCCTGCTGCAGCAGGCGGCCCGCTGCCTTGGGCTGCATGGCAAAAACGCATGAGGACGAATGGGCTCAGCTTGCAGCGGCACGAACGTGCCGGCGTGGGGCCGAAACGAGTGCGCCAGAATGCAACCCCCTGCGCCCTGTTTAGTCATGCCTCATATCCCACACCAATGAAGCTTTTTTCTCCCCTACATGCCCACCTGGTATGTACCAAAGCCTGGCCGCACACGCTCGGGCTTGGATGGCCGCTTGGGGGCCTGCATGGCAGCGTGGAAAGGGGCCCATCAGTCGCCTCATGTGGCAAGCCGGCATGCCCATGCCTTGCATGCCATCAGCCGGCGACCACATCCTGCTCCTTGCAGCCACGCACCCTGCCCACCCACCTCCTCAGATCCTCCACCGCCGCCACTTGTTGACGCTGCTGCTGCCGGCTCCAGAGGCGGCGGCCGCCCTGCTGCCGCGCCGCCTGCCGCTGCATCCTGGCCGCCCGCTGCCGGCCGCTTCAAGAGCTTGGGCGTGGGCGCAGGCTCCGCCTGCTGCTGCTGCTGCTGTGCTGCTGCTGCCGGCGCGGCACCCTGCTGCTTGGGCTGCTTGGAAGGCTTCTTGCCTGCCTGCTGCTTCGCCTGCTTGCCGGGCTTCTGCCCCTCTGCCTGCTGCTGCGCAGGCGGCGCTGCTGCGCCCGCTGGCCGCTGCAGGATGCCTGGTGGGGGAGCCGCCGGCTCTGATGCTGCTGCTGCCGCCGCGGCTCCTGCACTGGTCTTCTTCACGACCACCACCTTCTTCCCAGCTGCTTTGTCGCCGCCTGCTTTCGCTGCTGCGGCCGCCTTGCTGTCTGCCTTGCCACCCGCTGCCTTGTGCCCCGCCGCCGCCTTGCCGCCTTCCGCCGCCTTGCTTTTGGCTCCTGCCGCCGCCACTGCTGCCTTGCCCTTGGCTGCTTTGCCTGCAGGTGCCGGCGCTGCTGCCTTGGCGCCGCGCCGCTGTGGCGGGGGCTTCGGAGCCCGCTTGTCTTTGAGGTACTGCATCAGGGCAGTGACCACCACCGCTGGCGTGCCGCCCGCCTCTGCTGCCGGCTCGGCCAGGGCTGCTGGCTCGGGCCCCTTTTGCAGCCGCTCCACAAACGCGATGTAGTCCGCATCTGGAATGCAGCAGTGGTTGACGGCAGGAGGTTCAGGGACAGGGCAGAAGTGGGCATGACAATGACGTGCTGGGCTCTCGAAATTGCTGGCAACATCCTGCGCATGCAGCAGGCATGCGCACCCCGCTCGATGGTGCCCTCCTTGGGGTCGCGCTTCACGCGCTGGCGCGGCACCTTTTGAAACGGTGCATACTCCACCTGGCACCTGCGCAGAGTTTGGCGGCATGGGAGGGTGCTTTCAGCCATGCTAAGCATGAGGGCAGGCCCAGATTTGGCCTGCCAACCAAGCCTGGCATCACGAGAGCAGCAAAGCAAGTGTGCTGCCGAGGCGCGTGCGAGGCAGCACGTACGCATGAGCACCCAGCGCGCCAGGAACTGGCTGATTCACATCTGCAGCACTACACTCTCCATTCTGCGGCCACTGTCTGCTGCCTCAGCCCACCTGAACTGTGTGCCGCGCTCGCTCACAAAGGCATGGCCGTCCCAAGCAGCGGTGAAGCGCGGCACGTCAGCAACCTCACGGAAGCGCAGGTATGCCCGTGAGTGCAGCAGCTCCTTGTTGCTGCAGGCGTTTGGATGATTCGCAGGTGCAAAGGGTTGCTGGCTACGGGTGCGAGGCCAGGGCGGCCAAAGAAGGCGAGCGCGGCAGGCGGCGGCGGCAGGCGGCGGCGGTCACCTGGCCTTGCCGGGCACGTAGCGGAACCAGTCGGCGCGGTCAATCCACTCGCCCAGAGCCTCCTTGAAAGCGTCCTCCTGCAGCGGCAGCATCGGACGAGCCACGAGCGCGAAGTTGGGTGCCGGTGCGGAGCGGCTGCAGCCCTGCAGCGGGGATCGGTGTGCTCATAATACTTGCAGCCCCAGCATAAGCGCTACCCACCGGCAGGGAGGGCGGCAGCCGCCGCACCACCACTTTGCAGCGCTCAGGGACCGCCATCGGGGCGCAGAGCGCGTGGAAAAAGCGTTACAATGTTGCTGCTGTTTCGGAAGTTTACTTGGAAGGCAATCACAGACAGCTCGACGGCGGCGGCGCCGTTGCAGTGCGGCAGGCAGCAGCGGCAGCAGCAGTGGCAGCGGCAAGCCGCTGTGCCTGGTGATTGCACCAGCATATCAAGCCCGCCCATTCTGCAAGCAGCATCATCGCCCTCCATCGCGCCGTGCACTAGCCACAAGCTGCACATGCAACCAGGTCTGACATGACAAAACACCCAGGCAACAGCAGCCTGCCGCCGATACTGATCAGGCTGCACGCGGCAGCCAAACCGTGGTGCGTGCTGCAACCATAGCGGAGCAGCCGAATGCTGTCGCATGCGTTTCTGCAGCATGCGTTTCCAGCTGTGACAGATTCGACGTGTTGCAGCCCCTGCTGCGCCTTGTGCAAGTTCGGGCAGCCCTCAATGCTGCACTTCAACCCGCTGCACCTCCCAGACAGCTGATGCATTGCCCTGCAGCACTGCCGGCAGCGCTCCCAACAAAACTTACCCCCACCATGCCCATGTCTGCGTCTGCCTCTCTCCTCTCGCTGCAGTCTGCCTGTGAGCTGCCGCTGCCGCCGCCGCCGCTGCTGCTAGCTGCTGCAAGGCCCGTGTGCTGTGATGATGCCAGGGCCGAGGACGCTGGCACAGGTGGCCTGCTTCCCGGCTGCACGTCTGCATGGCATTCACAGCAGGCCGACGCACGCACCTGTGACCGCACAAGCCGGCCGCACTCGCCCGGCCTGCCGCGGCTCGCTCCGGCGCTGTGGCTGCGGCTGACCGGCTGGCTGGCTGGTGTGTCCAGGCTGAGAGCAGGCGGACGCCACCCTGCCCGGCATGCCAAGCCTAGTGGGCACCCTGCCGCCAAAAGATCGGCAGTGGAGCACGGCCTGCGGCGGGACGCGGCGGCCAGGCGGGGGCACGGTCTGTGCGCAGCGCGGGCTGTGCAGCCTCCATCGCTCCTTCAGGTGGCATGTAGGTCCGGCGGCGGGCCTATTGGTAACTGCACAAGGGCCCCTTGGGCCGGGCTGCGGAGCTAGCGTTGACAACCTTGGAGGACCACCTCCGGCGCGCTTCCCTGCCTTCGGTCGCTACTTCTGGGTGCATTTGGGGGCGGTCTGAGGGGCCGGGAGCGTGCCCCCAGTTTTTGGCCCCTCCGCCGGCTGCGTGTCGTGCCCCCTGCCCCCCGATACTCAACAAGATCGCCGCAGCCCCCAGCGTCACCATTCTTTCGTTTGTTGCTGCAGCCCAAGGTCGGCCCAGCTAGCTCCAGCCCCAGCGCTCCTTCCCGCCTGCCACCGGCCCGGCCTTGCAGCACATAGTAACCCAAAGCCATGGCCTCGCTGCGCAGCGCCGCGCGCCTTACAAAGAATGCGCGCAGCCTGCTCAGCCGCGTGGCAGCCTATGAGCTGCCCGGGGCGGCCGGCACTGCCGCCCGCACCCTGCCCGCCGCCCTGAGGACCTTCTCCGCCGCTGCGGAGCCCGCCAAAGCCCCCATCATCGAGAACGTGAGTGTTTGGCGCCGGGGGCGGGGGATGCACAGAATCGTTGGGTGGGGCGGCGCCGCCGCCGCTGCCGCCGCTGCCTGCTCTACCCCCTCTGCCCGCCCCTCACGCCTCTGCTCCTCACATTGCTGCCCCTGGCCCCTTGCTACCCCTGCAGGACATGTTCTGCTACCAGTGCGAGCAGACCAAGAGCGGCACCGGCTGCACCACCGTCGGTGAGCGCTTTGTTCCTTGGGCGTGTGCCTGTCCGGCAGCGCGGCTCGCCGTGCCGGTTCCGAGTGCCCGCGGTCAACACGCTTGTTCACCTCCCACGTGTGCGTTTGGCCCCTCTGCTTTGTCAAACCCCTGACAACCCTCCATCCCCGCCATTTACCCACACAGGCGTGTGCGGCAAGACCCCCGAGACCGCCTACCTGCAGGACCTGCTGACCTACTCGATCAAGGGCCTGGCCTGCTGGACCGATTTCGCGGCCAAGCAGGGCGTGGAGGTGCCCGCCGAGGTCTACTCCTTCCTGCACGCCGCCACTTTCGCGACTCTCACTAACGTGAACTTTGACGACGCGCGCTTCAAGGTGGGCAAGCGGGAGGGGCGGTCCGAGTGGCATGCATGTGACCGGGCCGCACGTGTGGCACGCTCAGCGGCTTTGCATGCTGCTCCCAGCCCAGTCTCACCCTGCATGCACACTCTGACCCTGCCATGCCCTCCCCACCCCACCCCCGCAGGAGTACGTGAACCAGTGCCACGAGCTGCGGGAGGGCATTGAGTCGCTGGTGCGGGCCAAGGGCGTGGAGGCCAGCCCCGCCACCCCCACCAACCTGCCCTGGTTCGACCTGCTGGCGCACCCCGCCGCGTGAGTGTGCAAGCAGCATGGGCATGCGATTGCCAGGCATGGATGGGCGCAGCGCCCCTGCTGGGCATGCGCAAGCCCGCTTGAAGCGCACAGCCTGCCCGCATGCCTGCCCTCCCAACGCATCCCGCATTGCAACTCACCCACTGCCCCCCGCCCCTCCCTCCTCCTCCCCGCAGCTGGAAGCTGAACTCGGGCTACCTGCAGGGCGCCAGCAAGGAGCAGCTGGTGAACCTGGGCAAGATGACGAGCCTGGAGCACCGCCGCCACGTGGTGGACCCCACCCTGCTGGGCCTGCACGAGGTGCGCACAGCTGGCCAAAACAACCGTGCCTGCTGTGTGCTGTGCCTGTGCTGCACCGCATGCCCTGCGTTACGCCCTGTTGGCACACGCGCCTGTGCTCACTCCTCACATGCCTCCTGCTCCCTCCCCCGCCCCCACCCCACAGATGATCACCTACGGCCTGCGCGGCCTGTGCGCCTACACCCACCACGCCGAAGTGCTGGGCCAGCGTGACGCTAGCGTGGACAAGTTTGTGGCGGAGGCCTATGCCTTCCTGTGCTCCGAGGATGCGCTGGACCTGGGCAAGGTGCTGGGCATGGTGGACGCCTGCGGCGCCGCCGGCCTCACGGCCATGAAGATCCTGGATGAGGGTGAGCGCAGCAGAGTAATGCGAGAACTTGCAAGCAAGCTGGGCTCATCAGTCGGCTGGCTCATGACTGGTGCAGCAGCGAGCGTCGAGGGCAGCTTGCGACGACGGCTACACGTCATGGTGGTGGCTTGGCTTGGGGCTAGCAGCGCAGGCTGGGCCTTGCCGACGCGGCCAGCGCATCTCATGTCGAGCACTCCCGCCCCGCGTGTCCTGCAGGCCACACCTCCAAGTTTGGCCACCCCGAGCCCACCCAGGTTCGCATCACCCCCAAGAAGGGCAAGGCCATCCTGATCTCCGGCCACGACATGCAGGACACCTTCGACCTGCTGGTGCAGACCGAGGGCAAGGGTGAGTGAGGTTTGGGGTGTTGGGAGGGGTGCCGGGTTGGCGCTGCTCCCCTCGGTGTGCAAGCTCCTGGGCACAAACAGACATGCCTCACAGCCCATCTGAACTTGAGCTTGCCCTGCTTCTGCTCCCTCACAGGCGTGAATGTGTGGACCCACGGCGAGCTGCTGCCCGCCCACGGCTACCCAGCCCTCAAGAAGCGCTTCCCCCACCTGGTGGGCAACTATGGCGGCGCCTGGTACCGCCAGCAGAAGGAGTTTGCCGACTTCCCCGGCGCCATCCTGTGAGCTGCCGCCTGTGTGCAAATTGGTCCAGACGCGCCGCTCCCTGCTAGGACTGCCTTCGCACTGCAGCCCTGCCTGCATGTCATATCATGCCATGCCATGCTGCCTGCCGCCTCACCCCCTCCGCCACCCCCTGCTCACCGCAGCATGACCACCAACTGCATCATCGAGCCGCGCCAGAGCT
>VIYQ01004526.1:0-11694 GCA_009928355.1 Chlorella sp. CH2018 | reverse complement strand
GGGAGGGGAGGTGGGGAGGATATCAGTTCTCAGCTTCACGGACACGCTGAATCATGTCCATCTTGGACAGGGATGGCAGCAGCAGAAGGACATGCCCTCCCCCCTCCTCTCACGCTCTGCCCCTCACCTGTGGGCACCACCTTGTGCATGAGGCAGCACAGCAGGCGGGAGCGCTCGCCGGGCGGCAGGTTCTGGCGCATGGAGGACCACAGGATCTCGGCGCACAGCACGTCGCCCTGTGATGGAGTAACAAAGTGCGGGCCAGCAGGGGTGCGAAGAGGGTAAGACACGTGGTGGCTGCCCGCCCGAAATTCACCTGCATGCTGGGCCATGATGCGCCCACCCTCAACCAGCCAGCAGCTCTTGCACTGCCCTCTGGCCAGCCCCGGCCCCGCCCACCTGGCCATTGTCTCCGATGAGCACAAAGCAGGCCTCTGGGAAGAGGGCGGCATACTCCCGGAACCGGCTCAGCTTCTTGGCCGCCAGCTGCTGGTACAGTGCTGCAGGCAAGGGAGGGAGGTGCAGGAGGGCAGATGAAGGGGGGACCAGTTGAGGAGAGGTCACTGGGTCATGCAGCCTGAACCATGGCCACGCTGCAGTTATGGTGGCCTTGGAATGGCTCGCCGTCAATGATCACCTGCCACCGCAGTTTTGGGATCCTCTGGTGGCGCAAGGGCGGGGAACCAGGTCACCACGCCCAGCCACTGCAGCAGCGCCTTGGGGCCTGCGGTGTGCAGCGGAGAGAAGGGCAGCAAGTCAGCGGCTGCCCAAGACGGTCAGCAGAGCGCAGTCTTCCACATCCCCTCAGATCGCCTTCCACAAACCGCAGGGCTGCCTCCCCAACCCCATCCTCCATACTCCATGCCCCCTCGCACCCGAGGCCATGGCCCCCAGCAGCATGGTGGGCGAGGTGTCCAGGTCGCCGCGCTGCACAAAGGGCTGGAAGTATTTGCGGTACGACTCGCTCTCGGTCATGCCCTGCGGAAGACAGGGAGGGCAGGGAGGCAGGCGAATGAGTCAGGATGCAGCGGGCAGGTCCAGGCAAGGCACAATAAACGGTTGGGTGAGGGCGAACGTGCACGGCCATGCTCCCCTAGCAAGCGCACTGCCCAGGTGCAGTGGCTGCAAGCATGGCTGGCCGCCGGCCCACCTTGTACGACTCGGGCCGTGCCGACAAGAACACCAGGTTGCTGCCCTCCTGGTGCGGCTGCACGCTGGCGGCTGGTGCTGCCACCTCCACTCCGCCGCTTCGCTGTGCAGCAGATCCCGCGCGCCCCGCTGCTGCCGGCCCGTTGGCGCTGGTGACCAGCGGGCGCAGGCGGGAGGTCAGCGTGTCTGCCAGCTCAGCGGAGCCCGAGTGTGAGAAGGCAAAGGGGCCGCGCTGCGCCGTGGCCAGGCTGCTGGCGCCCCAGGTGCTGCCCGCCAGGCTCTCCTCCCCAGGGCCACTGGAGCTGCGGGGCGAAGTGCCCATGGGAGACAGCAGCGGCTCCCCGGCGGGCAGTCCCCGGAAGCTCTGTGGCGACAGAGCCAGGGGGCGGGGCCGCGGCACTGGTCGTGGCGACCGCGGCGGCCGCCCAAAGCTGCCGCTGCCGCCGCCGCTGCCGGCGTGGCGCAGCAGAGGCTGGCTGCCCGCTCCAAACAGACCTGGCGCCGCCCCTGCTGTGCCGGCTGCCTCTGCTGCTGCTGCTGCTGCTGCTGCTGGACCTGCAGTGCCAGCCGCCGGCAGCTCCTCAGGCAGCCCATTCTGCTTCAAGCTGAAGGTGGGCTCTGACGCCAGCAGCGACTGTGATGGCTGCTCCGCTTCCCTCCGCTCCGCTGCAACCTCTGCCACAGCCTCTGCCGCATCCTGCTCGATGCCCGCCCGTGGAGAGCTGCCTGGCAGCGCCGCCGCAGCGGGCGGCAGCGGTGGCGTTGCTCGTGGAGAGCTGCCCTCTGGGCTGCTCCCCTCTGCTGGCACAGGCGGCAGGCCGGCAGGGTAAGGCCGCTGTGCTGCACGGAGCCGCGCCAGGGCGCCCTGGGTGCGTCGGGCAAAGGCTCGGTCCAGCTCGGCATACAGCGCCAGAGCGCCAGGGTAGTAGCACTTCCTGCACAGGGGTGACGGTGTGGGCGGGCACGCGCGTTCAGCAGGCATTGCGGTTCTGGTGGAGGAACGTGAACAAACATGTGCTCCTGCTGCCCCAGGCACCCCCTGCCGCTGCTCACTTGGGGTAGCGAGTGTCGGATCCAGCGGGGAAGGAGCCCCCCGAGCTGAACACAGTGTCGTCCACATCGCTCAGCAGCTTGAGCACCGCGCCAGGCGGGCCGCCGGGCGCCAGCGCACTGAACTCAGCCATCACAGCACGGCCCTCCGCCGCCAGGTGCTCCAGCACCCGCGCCTGCAGCGAGCCCTGCGTCAATGTACACAGACAGACAGCAGAGGGTGGAGCGCGGGCGTGGGTGCCTTGGCAATGGCACGTTGCCACGCACAGCGTTACCTCATGCAGCAAGTCGCAGAATGTCAGGCGCTTGACCCGGCGCCCCTTGCTCAACTGCCCAGCTGTCTTCCCCACAGCTACCCACTCTTTGGATTCACTTGCATCAGCCCTCACCTCCCCCCACCTGCCACCCCCTCCCCCCACCTGCAGGTCGTTGTAGCACAGCTTGTAGCAGGTGTGGTAGTCCCCCCCATCGTCCAGGTAGTTCTTCAGCAGCGTCAGCTCCAAGCCGTGCGTGCTGAGCAGCACGGCGGCTGCCCACAGCTGGCGCCCCGGCCGGTATCGCATGCCCACCTTCTGCACCGCGTCCACCAACACCGCGCTGCAGGCATGGCCGGAGGGCAGTGATACATGGAGCAGCAGGTTAGGGCGGCGGCCTGGCCACAAGCCTGAGTGGCCGCACAACATGCTGATGCACTGCCAAACTTGCAGCAGCAGCTGCGGCAGCAGCAGCAGCACTCCTGCTCCTCTACCACAGTCCTGCACCAATGCTGTGTCACACAATGAGTCTAGCCGCCCCTCACCCTGCCCCTCACCGTGTCTCGGTAGTCAGCTCCGGCAGCCGCTCTCGAGTCAGCAGGTCCATAGTGACCCGGCTGCACACCTGCACGGCACGGGCAGGAAGAGGCAGGCAGGGCAGTCCGCCCAGTGCAGATAGATATTGGGCAGCAGTGGATCGGAGCGGCTGGACATGCCGCGACACCTGTGCACCGCCACACAGCCGCCTGCTCCGCCATCCACCCCTCTGGCAGCAGTGTTGTGCCATGCACCCAGGTGCGATGCACTGCCATGCACTCAGGCGGGCGCACCTCCACCATGGCGGGTGCATTGATGGTGCACAGAATGTAGTTCAGCTCGTCTGCCTCGGCCTGAGGGAAGGCGGGAGCAGGGGGAGTGAGGTGCAAGGGAGCGGCAGAGGGTGGCAACACAAGCGTGCAACAGGACCTGTGCATTCGGCCAACCATCCCTCGCACCCTGCTGCCCACCTGCTGCAGCAGGGTGTGCAGCGATCGGCGCAGGCGGCGCATCGTGCCGCTCATGCGCGCCCACAGCTGGCGTGCGCCCAGCGTGGCACCACGCCCATGCGAAATGGTCCCTACAATGTCCATGAGCCGCTCCGCCTTGCCCTGCACAGAGAGCAGGAATCAGGTGATACAGCACTCCATCCAGCAGCCAACAGCTCTCCAGCAACAGTGAGACAGCGCGCTGGCGGCCGACAAACCCATGCACACGTGCCTGTGCCTCAGGTGTGCGCAGCCGCGCACGCAGCCGCTGCGTGGCTTCAATGTCCATCAGCGTCAGGCCCTGTGGCACAGTGAAAGCAGAGGGCACGTAGCAAGGCAAGGGTCTGACACGTGGAGCAACAGATGCATGCAGCGGCCAACAACCGGGCCTCATCATCAGCCACACACAAGACCCGCGCCCACACGACACCACACGGGCACACAGAAATGGCAACCGGGCCACATCAGCCACACGCATCAACGCCGCACCTTGCTCTTCACCACCTCGTCCTCAATCATAGAAGCTGCCATGATCTGTGGGGGCAGGCAAGTGCGGGCGGGTTGGGCTGAGCCAGCTGGTGCTGTACGGCGGCTGGCCCCATGCCGGTGGGTGCAGCAGTGCCAACCCGTGGCAGCCACTGCCGCTCAAGCCTGCCATCTGCTAATAGGCAGCTACGCACCAGTCGCGGACTGCGCATACAAAAGCGACAGTACCCACGGCACGGCCACCCGGCAGTACCGGCAGCAAAGCATGCTGGACACCTCTGTGGGCACCATGGCAGCGGCCGGCTCACCGCGCTGAGGAAGACCCACATCATGCCGATGCCCTCCAGGCTTTGCAGCCAGCGCACCAGCACCACACCAATGGCGCATGCCAGCAGGTACCAGAAGAGGCGGCGCGCCGTGCGGCTGCAGGCGGCAGTGGGCACGAGCAGGGTTGGGCGCGGGCAGTGGGTCCCTGCCAAGCACAAGCGAGCTACTGCAGGCAGCCGTTGAGCGTCTAGCTGAGCGCCTTGCTGCCGCTGCTGCACAAGCAACAAGCATCAGCTTGGACAAGCACACGCACACGCACAGTCCACGCACACGCGCAGCGCTGCACAGGGCATCCATCGGGGACACCGCCGCCGGCAGCTTGCCTGAAGTGCAGCAGCGTCTTTTCGCTGGCGATCCAGAGCACGAAGCTCAGGAACAGCACCAGCACGGAGTACATGGCCGCCAACTGTAGCGGGGAGGGATGGCCCAGGTGAGTCGAGCGCCCTGGCTGCGACAGGCAACAGCGGCAGCGGCGGCGCCGCTGCCAGGGCCACCGGGCCTCACCTGGGCTCCTCAGGCCTTTCAGGGGTGTCGGGCGAGCGTTATGCAGCACCTGCTGGCCCAGCCAGCTCCCCACGCGCGTTGCAGCGCCACCGCGAAGGGCAACCGCCCCAGGAGCCCTTCCCCAAGTCCCCCACGCCCCTTCCGTGATGAGCGGGAGTGCCGATGGTTGCGAGGATGGTTGCAGGGGGCTTTGCAAGCGTGCTCAAAGGCGAGCACAGCCCCATGCTGCATGGGCCGCGGTGCCCTGCTTCACAAGCGCTTGCAGGCCAACTGCATGCACAGCTGCCGGGGTTGATCGGCCATCCAGAGCGCCCCGACTCGCCAGCACGCAGCCATGAGCAGCAGCGAGCAGCCAGAGGGCGAGGGGGAGGCCTTCATCGGCCAGGCCGAGGGCCAGCTGGAGGGCGACGTGCTGGCCGACCTGCAGGGCCAGCAGAACCCCGACGGTGAGGACATGCCGGCCGGGCCCGGAATGGCGGCGCGCTTACGCAGCCCCTGCCCCACACCTGCTGACCGTGGCGTCATCGGAACCCGCAGAGGAGGACATGAGCGACGGCGAGGGCGGCGAGGAGGACGAGGATGGGGAGGCGGGCGGCGCCGGCGGCGGCGACGAGGAGATGGAGGACGACAGCATTCACCTGTTTGAGGGGCACACCTGTGAGTCACGTCTGGGCAGGGCGGGCTGCAGCAGGGCGTGTGCGAGGGGCTTGGCTGCCCTGCAATGCTCCAAGCTGCTGGGGCGCCTGCCGCAGGCGCTGTAGCATTCCACGGGTCTGCCCCGCGATCACCCACCCCAGCCCTCCGCTGCCCCGCCCGCAGCCGGCGTGTACTCGGTGGCGTGGAGCCCACGGCAGGCTGACCTGGTGGCCACGGGTGGCGCCGATGACCGTGCCTACATCTGGCGCGTGGGCCAGGAGGCATTTGAGGCCACCGGCGGCGCGGTGCTGGAGCTGAGCGGGCACACCGACACCGTCTCCTCCCTGGCCTTCTCCGCTGATGGCACGTTCCTGGCCTCGGGCGGCATGGACGGCCGGGTCAAGGTGTGGGAGGTGGCCAGCGGCCGCTGCGCGCAGACGCTGGAGGGGCCCGGAGATGCGGTGGAGTGGGTGCAGTGGCACCCCAAGGGCGGCGTGCTGCTGGCGGGCGCCGCAGACTTCACCGCGTGGATGTGGCTCGCAGCCACCGGCGCGTGCATGCAGGTGGGTGCGGTGCAGGGGTTGACAAAGAGCGATTAGAGAGAATTGCACAGGGAGGGCGGCGGGGTGTGAAGTAGCAGCAGGAGCAGCAGCAGGGAGCCGAGTGTGTGCACTCAAGACCTGCACCAACAGCCACCTGCCTGCCGTGCTGCTTGTTTTCTCGCCGTGCCATCCCCACACCCGCGCATTGCGTATCCCCTCCACACTCCCGCTCTCACCCACAGGTGTTCTCGGGTCACAGCGGGCCCGTGACGTGCGGCAGCTTCACGCCCGACGGCAAGGGCGTGGTGACAGGCGGCGGCGAGGGCGACGCCAGCCTGCGGCTGTGGAACCCCAAGACCGGGGAGTGCACGCTCACGGTGCAGGTGTGTGTGGCAGTGGCAGGCTGCTGGCGGGGAGGAGGGGGCAGCAGGCTGGGGTTGCTGGTTGGCACTGGACGCTGGGGGGCTGCTCGCCTATTCTCAGGTGCTGCTTCATGCGCAATCTGATGCTGCCGTGCTGTCCGCTGTCTGCCACGGCCTGGGCAGCTGCTACATGTACAGCCTGCTGTGATGGCTGTGTGAGGGTGATACCATGTCGCCCTCCCTGCTTGTGCCACGACTCCACAGGGCCACCCCTACCACACCGGCGGGCTGACCTGCTTAGACGTGCACCCTGACTCCACAGCAGTGGTCAGCGGTTCAGAGGACGGCGTGCCCAAGGTGACAGGGCCCTGACAGCAGGGGCACAGGGTCGGCTCCCTTGCGCTGGAACGCGTGCCTGCTGGGAACTCCATCAACAAGCAGGGTGGCATCCTGCCTGCTGCGGTCGCCGCCTGCCCAGCGGATGCGTAGGCGCATCTCCGCAGACGACCTCCAGCTGGGCCCTCTCCCCCCACCCTTGCATCTGCCAGGTGGTCAACCTTGGCAACGGGCGTGTGGTGGCGTCCCTGGCAGGCCACCAGGAGGACACCAGCGTGGAGGCGGTGGCCTTCTCCCGCCACCTGCAGCACGTGGCCATGAGTGGCGGCATGGACGGCCAGCTGCTGGTGTGGGACCTCAACGCAGCGGTGGCCTCCACGCGAGCCACGTGCCAGCACCCAGAGGTGGGCTGGGCGCCAGGCACAGCGGGCTGGGCAGCTGGGATGCCTCCTGCCAGCTGGCTGCCTGCCTGCTGTGGCGATGTGGGCGAATGGTCAGGTGGTGCCTGCTGTCTTGCCTTGCCGCCTCTTCACAGGAGGGGTTTGGAGGAGTTTCATGCGCTTGCTTGAAGCTGGGCTGTTTGTACCCACCATCCCTCCCGTCTCCCGCACTACCTATGTGCAGGGCGTGACGCGGTTGGCGCAGCACCCCACGCAGCCGCTCATCTTCACTGGCTGCCTGGATGGTGTGGTGCGCTGCTGGGACACGCGCACCGGCAGCTGCGTGCGGGCGTGGGGCGGGCACCGCGACGCGGTGCAGGACCTGGCGGTCAGCCCAGACGGCAACTACGTGCTGGCAGGCAGCGAGGATGATAGCGCACGTGTGTTCTCCATGGCCTACGGCGGCGAGGTGCAGCCGGCGCAGGGGCAGTGAGCCTGCGCAGCTCACACCCGCTCGGTGCAGCTGCAGCTGCCTTGGCAGCGTTGACTGACTTGATGACTTTGACTCTTGTGTGACAGCTCAGTCTGCGCCATAGCACTGCTGCGCTTGGAAGCTCAGCTGGGGCTGGTATCTAGGTGTTGGAGGTTACGGGTGCTGCGCATCCGCTAGCACTGCTACAGTCGGCGGCCTGTAGGTCCAGGGTGCCACCACAAAAGCTGCACCACTCACCATTAGAGTGGCAGCAGGTGGCTGCCGGCCCCTGCAGCTTGGCAAAGACTGGTGAACCGGTGAGGCAGCCGCTGCATGCGCCTGGCGCCACCGCATGCACGGCGCTCTGCTCATCCTCACCAGCCCAGGGTGCGTAGCCCGTCCGCCCACATTCCTCCCCTCCTCATCATCGGCAGCCCGCCAGGCCCGCGCACGGCCTCAGAAAAACGCGGCAGCGCCACCCAGCCCCTCGTTCCTATGCGCTTCGGCGCCGCGGCATGACTTTGCGCCGTGCCGGTGGTCGTGGAGTTCCCCCTTCCCTAGGCGGCGCACCGCAGGCAAGTCCTGGGCGGGGCACCTGGTGCTCGGCCGAGCAGCACTGCTCGGCCGCCGCCGCCGCCTGAAAGCAGCCAGCAGCCCGATTACTGGCGCTGTGCAGCCCGGGCGTGGTGCACAGTGGCGCCGCCGCCGCCGCCAGCGCTCGTCGGCGGCCACTTATGCTCGCGCTCGCTGCCCCTCTTGCAGGACGCGGTTCGCAAGAGCGGCGGCGGTCGCGCTTAGACACGCAGCAGCAGCAGCAGCCCGCAGCGTGTAAACTAAGCAGCCCATTTAATTATTGCAGCACTGATTTCTGATCGGCGTTGGCGCCCCTTCTCGCCCGCCCGTCGCCGCCCCCGGTCAGCTTCCATCCGCGGCCCCGCGCCCCCCGCCGCGCCCCAGCCACCATGCCGCTCACACTCACGCGCACCCCCACCATCTACTCGCTCAACCAGCTAGATGCGGACGAGCCTGGCTGCCCGCTGGCCGCCCCCGCCAAGGGCATGCTAAGCACCCCTGAGAAGGCGGTGCGGGAGCTGGCCGGCGGCTCCCTCCTGCCCCTCTACACCTTCCCCTCCGCCGACGGCTTTGCTTCCAAGAAGGTCCGCTCCTTTGGATCCTTCCAAGACCTGGCCAGCGCGGGAGGCTCGCCCGGCTCGGGGCCCGCGGTGCCGGACGTGGATGAGGAGGGCGCACTGCTCGGCACCTCTGACGACGACACGCTGTCCCAGGACGGCTCCTCCGACTCGGGCACCCAGGTGGGAGCAGTTGGGAGGCATGCTGGCAGAGAAACAAGGGCACGCTGGCATGCTGGCTGATAGCCGTGGTGGCTGTCAGGTCGAGGTGGCAGTGCTCCCCATCCTGCTGCTGCCGCTTGCACAGCCGCTTGCACTTGCAGTCTTTCAGCTCTTCACAAGCATCTTGCCACCCTGTGTGCCCGCAGGTGGTGCCTCAGCGCAGCATTCTGGATGCGCTGCTGCTGGGGGAGTGGGAGGACCGCGCCGAGGCGGGCCTCTTCCGCTACGACGTCACCGCCTGCCCCACCAAGCTGGTGCGCTGAGGGACAGCAGCAAGGGGTTGTGCCTGGCTGCTGGCGTTGCCTGCCATGCAAGCAGCTGTTGCAGCGCAGGGGCTGTGCAGCTAAGCTGCTGCAGGTGCTTTTGCTTGCGCTGAGCTCCCCGTCTTGCTGCGTGCTCTCTCCTGCCGCCGCCGCAGGTGCCCGGCTCCTACGGCTTCATCGCTCAGTGCAACGAGGGCCGGCTGTCCAAGAAGCGCCCCACCGAGTTCCGCATCGACCAGGTGGCCCAGCCCTTTGACGACGCCAAGTTCAACTTCAAAAAGGCGCTGCAGAAGGAGGTGCTGTTCATGTTTGAGCCCGCGCCGCGCCGCATCACCAAGCCCGCGTTCCAGCCCGCGGCGCCGCCCCGCACCTCCCCCTCCCTCGTCTACATCAACGTGTCGCCCATCGAGTACGGACATGTGCTGCTGGTGAGCAGGGCGCAGGGCTGCTGGTCCAGCCGGCTGCTGGTTGCGGGGCTGGATGTGAGGCTCGGCTGGCGGGCCGAGCAATCCACTGCCGCCTTGGCACCACAGCACCTGCCTGCTGGCGGCTGCCAGCCAGCATCCTCAATCTGCCCCGCCTCTGCCTTTGCTCTTCGCCCTCCGCAGGTGCCGCGCGTGCTGGACGACCTGCAGCAGCTGGTCACCCCCGACACCCTGCTGCTGGCGCTGCAGTTTGCGCGGGAGGCGGGTGAGCGCGCGCGGGGGACGGCGGGTGATTGTGGAGCCAAGCCCGCCCTATTTTTACTCTTGTTTGCTTGTGCTACTGCTGCAGCTCCCGCCCAGCCGGCTGCACACGCCGTAACCCAGCTCTTCCTCCCTGCCTGCCCGCTCCGCAGACAACCCCTACTTCCGGCTAGCCTTCAACTCGCTGGGCGCCTATGGCACCATCAACCACCTGCACTTCCAGGTGTGCTCCAGGGCGCGGGATGGAGGCGCTGCGGCACTGCTGACCCTGCCTGGGAAGGAGTCGGCGCGCTGCACACACAACCCAGCAGTCAGCGCACCACTCAGCAGCGCACACCAGCCTGCCTGCTGCTCACCCTCGCTGCCTGCACCCCCTCCCCTCCCCCACACCACCAAACACAGGCTTACTACCTGGCTGCGCCGTATGCCATGGAGCGCGCCCCCACCGCCCCACTGGACCCCTCCTGGGGCCTGGGAACTGGTGCCGACAGCCTGGCTGCCGCCTCGCCCAACCCGGGCAAGGCACGGCGGCGGGTCAACGGTGGCGTGCGGGTGGAGCAGCTGGCCGAGTACCCTGTGCGCACGCTGGTGTTTGAGGCGGGCGACTCGCTGCAGGAGGTGAGCGCAGGGGGCAGCTTGTGCAGGTGGGCTGTGGGGCGGCTACTGAAGCGATGGCAGCACGGAGGTGGTGACGGTGAAGCATGATGCCTGCACTCGTCAGCTGCTGCGAGGTGGGCAGCATGCCTCCAGCCGCTGACGTGAGATCCCTGCTCCACCCCTTGACAACTGCAGCTGGCCGAGCTGGTGGGCACTGCCTGCCAGCGCCTGACGGCCGCCAACGTGCCCCACAACCTGTTCATCGCCGACTGCGGCGCCCGCGTCTTCCTCTTCCCCAACTGCTTTGCGGAGAAGAAGGCGCGCGGCCTCATCCCTGAGGGTGAGCTCAGAATGGGGGAAGCTGGCGTGCGCTGCAACCGGCAGGGGCCCGCCGCGCCGTTGGCCGTGGCAGCTGCAGTCCTGCCCTCCAAGCACCCGAGGAACGCAGCTCACCACCCTGCCCACTCCTTCCCCCCCATGCTCCGTTGCAGACGTGCTGGAGACGCAGGTTGACCCCGCGGCCTGGGAGATTGCAGGCCACATTGTGCTGAAGCGGCAGGAGGACTACGACACCGTCACGCAGGTGTGTGTGCTAGCTCTCTCTGACGACAGTGCCCAGCATGGGCTGCTTAAGCCTGGCTCATCTGCTGTGTATAGCGTGTTGGCCTGCTGCCACGCAGGCCGGCCCATCTAGCCCGCTCACCACCTCCCCTTGGTGCCCTCATCCCGCGCCCCTGCAGGCCTCTGCCTGGCACCTCCTGGAGTACGCCTCGTGCTCGGAGCAGCAGTTTGGCGAGGTGGCACGCATCGCGCTGGAGGGCCTGCTGTGAGGGCGCTGCCCGTCATGCCGTGCCCCTGTACACCTAGCCGGCTCCCCTGAGCCCTGGTGGCAGTGGCTACGAGGCGCGTGCAGCTGTGACGGCGCCTGCTTGCCGTCGCTGGCTGGGCTGGCGCTGGCTGGGCCTGACCGTTCTGGCAGGCCCAGCATGTGCAGCAGGCCCAGGGCACAGCAGTCGCGGCCAATCGCAGGAATGCGCACGGCAGAATGGCTCCTCACCACCCACCCACCACCACCCACCACCACTCGCCCACCTGCATGCGCGGGGTGCAGGCCCCGGGGGCGGCCCCCACCAACCAACATACATTGCCATTCAGCGTACACCTCCCTTCTCATTCCTTTCTGAAGATCTGCGCAGCGGTTTTGAATGCACACGAGTGAACAGATCGCGCTTTTGATACTGCCCGGTGTGCTCACACGAGCCCACCCACCCCA